>JAULKM010156640.1:0-16779 GCA_032355605.1 Rubia tinctorum
GTGATATTGTAACACTTTGAACCTATTGTAACACTTTTACAAGTATTACCTTAAGCGATGTTACATTAGATCTAATGTAACACTTTTTAAAAATTAGGTATCACTTTAATATTTATGTAATATTTTTTATAAGTTTAAACAACAGTTTATAAGCTACTGTAATATTTTAAATAGGTGTTACAGAGAAAGTATTACGATAGATCTATCTTGTATTAGTGTAGGCACCGATCATTTGGCCCAAAACCGGCTCTGCCTGGACCGTAGATATTTCACTATTAATTTTGTTTGTAAATTATGAACCTTGGATGTTTGATACGCTGAAGTAACCCTTCACGCATGTCCAAATTACGTCAACAATGGCAATGAGTACAACAAGCTCCTCAACGTGACCTTAAAGAATGGAAATCGTGTGTATCTATTTACGTCTGAGTTCACACATTCTTTTGCATGACGACTATGTACCTAAAAAAAGCTAACCAGGGATACACTCACAGTTTGTGAGCCCGAGTTTCAGAGTTACACTTCGAAGGTCTGAGCATTTGGATGGACACACTAAACTAGAGTGGCACCATGGATCACTTTTAGGGTTACAGGAGCATCATTGGAGGCACTGGAATTATGTGTCACGAGGTATCATGTCCCAGCGGGGCTCTTCTCTAGCATAGCTTCCTTTTGAGTATCACATGTCTCATCACTCGAGGCGAGGAGGGTTTCGGATCTTCATTCAGCCACTGTGCTTTCAAGCACTACGAGGAGACCATCACATCGGCATGTTTTTCTATAGCTAGTTAGAGTTACTGTCTGGTCCGGTTCTTCATGTACTAGCGTTTTTCCCACTTAGTAGGTGCATTGCTTTTTTGGTCAGCTCGGAACCACTAGGGTTCCACATTTACAACGGGCATGGCCCCGTAACTCTTGTACTTTTGGATCTATTTTGTTTTTATACTTACTTGCCATATACCAAAAAAAGGCTAACCATAACATAACCCCACCAACAATACTAAAAGGATGCAGACTTTTATAGCTTGCTCTAATCCTTTCATCCTAAAACACAACAATGAATTCAGCATCCCAAATCCAAAGCATTGAAGTTTCACTTGAAAGCCTCATCAAAAGCTGGACAAGAAGGATAAAATGGAAGAATTTGTTTGACAGATGGGGAGGAAATCATGACCTAGATGATGAACTGGCATCTTCATGGAGATCCCGCTTGTCAATTTTCTTATATTCAACGGGTGTTCGAATTTTCACCATATTTTTACTCCTCATAGATATCATAAACACTAGCCTCGAACTTTCATCTTTTGTTCGATCATCATGCGCGAAAAGCACCGATTCTTTATCAACAGAAGAAGTTTGGTTTCCTTGGGTCGGAATCTCAATCGTGTGCTTACTTTGTTTGAGAAGTCTGGCCCTTTTTGTGGGGCTTGGAAGGTCGATTATGCGCAATCCTGGGTATGTTCTTGATGGGGTGGTTATGGCGGTGGCTTTGTTTTGGGAGTTATTTCTGGAAAGAAGAGGTGGAGCTTTGGTTCTGGTGGTGAGTTTGTGGAGGATTGTAAGGGTTGTGGAGAGTGCATTCGAGATTAGGGATGAGGCCATTGGAGCACACATTAAGATGATCATTTACCAATTTCAGAATCTGAAAGATGAGAATGCTAGACTCTTGGAAATCATTGTGCAAAAAAGATTGGACCATTGAGGAGTTAAGAGAAGAACTTCATGGTTGCTGATTGTTGAAAGTGCTTCTCTTATTATATAAGATATGGATCACCTTCACATAGTACAAATTAGTTTTATGTTAGAAGCTTATGATTCTTACATGCATGGTATAATCAGAGCCAAAAGTTCCAATGCTTTATTTGGACTTCACCTTAGATGTCAGTGTTAAACGGTCTCATCGTGTATATATAGAATCAACACTAAATTCTATTTAGGAATAAAATATTATGTGAATATTAATTGTATTTAGAATAGATTCTTTTCCCTTTTCCGTATAGATCTTTTGTACCTCCATATATTGTTGTTAGAATAAGTTAATATGATGATTTGATTTGATTTGATTATATATTAGGTTGATGACTAGACTAAAGTTGTACTAGGTCTAATCTACCTTTTGTATTCTATTTATTCCATTCTTTAATATGATCAGAATCCTTACGTGAAATATTTTTTATCATTGTATCAGAGCAAACCTGGTCCAAAACTTTCCAAACTTCCTAAACCTTTTTTTTAACGATCGGCTCCCCCCCATGGCTGATCGGCTTCCCTCCTCCCTCTCTTTGCGACGCAAATTTTTCGGTGTCTCTAAGCCTCTCATCATGTCTGATTAAAGACTCTCTTACAATACCTTGCTCCACATGATGACGATCAAACTTTCGTCATTAAACTATCTCTTGTGGAAGAGTCAGATCGACTGTGTCCTCAAGCCACAGAAGTTGTTCGGTTTTCTCGACGGATCCAAACCATGTCCGTCACTCCCCTCTCTTCTGCAAGCCGGAAGCTCCACCCTCATGTCCTTTGATCAGGCGATCGACGGCTCTCCTGGTGGTGGCATCAAGGTTGATCCCATGGAGGCTGAATATGATCAGTGGATTGGTGAAGATGAACTTAGGTGTAGTCCCCTTTTCTCCTCCCTCACACTTGAAGCACTGGTGGAAATCCCTGATTTTGCGACTTCAAAGGCCATTTTAGACAGTATTCAGGCTATTTTTCATGATAGCAGTGCCTCCACCATTCGCCATTTTCGTGTCAATGCCCAAGGCATACGTAACACTAGTACAGTTCATGAACTACACCTTAAATTTTAAGAAACATTTTAGCAGTTATCTATGATGGGTTCTTCTGTTTTGAATGATGATCAAATTATATGGTTTTTAATGGCTCTTGGCACTGAATTTAAAGATTTTTCTGCAACATTGATAAATTGTTCGCCTACTCTATTATATGCTGATGTTTTGTCACGTGCCAAAAACCACGAACCTTTTTTGAGGAATTTACAGGGACATTCAGCCCCAGCAGCACGACCTGCCGCGTTCACAACAGGAGAAAACCCCTCGGTCGGCCATGCGTGGGATCACGCACCGGCAAGGAGCGGCGGCGTGCATTTCACGTGGCGCCAGGGGTGGCCATTTTGGAGGACGCCACGGCGGCAGGTCTAGTGCTGTTCAGTTCTAGACTGGGTCAGGTCGACGGCGGCCGTACTGTATCAGGTGTGGTCGTTCTGATCATTATGCTCTCAGGCTCGCCGTACTCATCTGGCTGAAAATTTTTAGTTGTCCCTTCAGTTAGAGCCTTTGCTTCGGGACTTGGGCGTTGTGCCATCTGCCGCCATGCAAGTATTTTTGCGACAGTCAATCTGTTCTTCATATTGCAGCAAATCCGGTTTTCCATGAACGTAGGAAACACATTCAGCTTGATTGTCATTTCGTTTGTGATCTTGTACAGTTTGGTACTATTGTTACTCATCATATCTGCACTTCTGATCATCCTGCGAATTTTTTCACCAAAACTCTCTACTCAATTTCAGTCACTACTTGGCAAGTGGAGAATTCTTGATCCCTATGGTCCAATTTAAGGAGGAATATTAAGGAATAGAATATTATGTGAATATTACTTCTTTTTAGAATAGATTAATTTTCCTTTTTGTATATGTCTTTTATACCTTTATATATTGTAACATAAATCATGAATACAATCACAACTTTACCCATCTTATTTTCTACAAAATTTATGTTCTTTTGTTTTCATAGCTTAGAGGGTCTCTGGCGTTCATATACCATTTACATGGGGCATATCTTCTTCTTTCCATATATAGCATAGCAAGCCTTTTGTTTTGAACTAGGTAATACCTAGGATACCCAAACATATATTAATTCATAAATTACTACCATCTATTTTTAATTATAATTTCAATAAAAAATTAATAAAAAATTTAGTTGGTTTTGACCAAATATTCTTATTCACGTCAAAATTGTTTGATTTATGTATAATTTTTCAAAGATAAAGCCACATAGTAAGGGTGATGTCGATTGTATTAAGGTGTCTGAGATATAAGTGAATGAAGAAAAATACATATGAATTTGGAAAAGGAAAAACCTAAGAAAATGAAATGGATTAGAATGGAAAATATAAGAAGAAAAGTGGGGAGAGAATGAAATTTCCAATATTGAGTCAAGTGCCAAAATGACCCTAACTTTAGGGTGAAAGTGTCAATATAACCCTGCAAAATCAGAAAGTGCCAAAATAACCCTAACTTTATGATATATGTGCCAATTTAACCTTGGAAGTCATTGACTTCAACGGTCAACGGCAATTTAGGCCTGAATATGACAAAATGACATTTTTGCCCCTTGAAAAAATAAATTTAAAAAAATGAAATGAGATCAAAAGGCGGAAATTATCTGAAGCTTTGTAAAAGGAGGACTTTTTCTCCATTTTCTTATTATTTCCTAATTCCACCCATTCCCCACACGGATTCCCCTCCCCCACACATTCCCTGTTTCTAAGTACCTTTCCCGTTGATTTCCTTCAGCGCCACTGCTGAAAGAGTGAGGTCGATCGACTGCGCGGACGCTCTATCACCAGACCGTTTGATAGAATACCGGAACCGTTCGCTGTCGTTTGGTCCCAAAACAAAGGAAGTTGAGAAAATGGTAATGCGGAAGGAAATTCACCTATATTATATTTAATTTTCATTGCGAAAATTACGTGGTTTTGAAGCGGGTGTAAAATTTTGGGTGAAAATTTGGTCGTGGGTGTGTTGTTAGGGCTTTTTGCTTGAAGTGTTATGTCGTAGAAAACGTTGTTATTTTATGTTTGAAGAGATTTTATTATTGATTGGGACTGTGTGTTGTAATGGCTGTGCACGGTTTGAAGTTGTGGCCAATCAAAAATTTTGATTTTAGGGACCTAGGGTTTCTTTTTTGTTGGCTGAGAAGAATGGCTCTGCCCCATTGAATTCTAAGTATTGTTTTGCTGATTATGTTGTTAACTTTGAACTGTATGTGTGATTTAGTTAATGTGTGACGGCGACGAAGGATCTTCCCGGACAGCAGAGGCGACGGAAATTTGCTGTTATTTAGAGAATGCAACGAACGGGAAGAACGGGGAGGAGTAACTTTAATAAGGGAGGAAGAAGAATCATGAGCCCGTTTTGTTGTTGTTTGAAAATAAAGGATCTTGATTATATATTAGATTAAGCAAGGGTAATATGGGAACAAAAAATTAGCTTTAAGGGGAAAGGGTATATTTGTCATTTTAACTCTTGTCAATACCAAAATTTATAAGTGAACGTCGGAATAGTGACAAAAGGTTATATCGGCACAATTCGTCATAAAGTTAGGGTTATTTTGGCACTTTCTAATTTTGCATGGTTAAATTGACAATTTCAACCTAAAGTCAGGGTTATAAATGTATTTTACCCTTCAATATTTTAGGAGAATATTATTAATGAAACTTGAATGGGGAAATGAAAAGATGACTTTATATTAGACAGGGTATGGTTAATTAATAATTACATTTTAAATTTTTTTCATGAAACAGATGTGGAAAACTATGCAAGTAACATGCGGAAAGAATTATGTTTGAATGACATATGACAAAAAAGACATCATTTAATATATCCCCAAACTCCGGTGACTGAGGAGTATATATGAAGCCCGCCCCTCCTAGCCCAGCCCCGCCCTAACCTCGCCCAACCCCGCCCAACCCCGCCTCAGTCCCGCGCTGCCCCTCATGAAAATGTGGTCTAGTTCCGCCACGGTATGCGTGGAATTTATTTGGCACCTCGGATTTCGTAGGTTCTTTTCATTATATTGCTACTCTATTGTTGCAATTTGCAAAAGCTTTTATGTTTCCATTACATTGCTACTCCATTGTAGCAAAAGCTTATATAGCTCAAGTATGAGCACATAGGCGGATCCAATTGGGTGCCAGGGGCGGCACCACTCATAATTTATTAAAATGTTTATTTAGTAAGTGGATGTGTTGATAGAGTAGGAAAGGTAAGTTTATATGTTGGGGTTTACTAGCGATTTCTAAAGTATTGTAACAATACTGACCATTAATTAATGCATGGAAGGATATATTTCCCATAGTACATCTAATAATTAATTACTAGTTTACTTTTAGAGTGTATATGTGTGTAAAATTCAGAGATCCTATGAATATTTTTATTAGATTTAAGAGGATTTTTAAGAATTACAAGAGTTTGAAAGCTTGAAAACCCACCTTTAAATCCGTATTGAAGAATTAAAGATCAAAATTAAGTAGAAGAACGGGAAAAACGAAGGGAAAATCCAACAAAACTGCATGTGATGACGTGTGGCCGAACCACGGTGACGTGTGAGAGCACATAGCAACTGCGATTGGTGGACGCAAAGTCCCATGGTGGCTGATCGGTTAGAGATTCAACCCATTAATTTTTGTGGGCTGAATTATGTATTTTGGTAAGGTTTGGGTCTGTTCAGAAATTTCATTTTTGAACAGATTATATTTCATATTCTCTTTAGGAGAATGTTTAGTTTTCTTATGTCATTAGAATATTATATTTTCTAATATTTGATTAAAAGTATAATTAGTTTCCTATTCTCATTTGGAGAATTTCTTATTTCCTATTTTTTGTTAGGAGAATTCTTATTAGAAGAGTTTTTATTTTTATTTCTATTTTAGGTGGAGTTCTTGTCTTTGCAAGAATATTCGTTTGGTAATTTTAGAATAATGAGATTCAATTTCAGAGAACATGTTTATTTCTTTTTCTAGTTAGTTGTTTAGTAGTATAAATTGGACAAGAGATTTTCATGACATGGGAGGAGTCCTTACGCAACTATAGATATTCTCATTTGAAAATCTAGTCTACCATTGGGTATGTTTAGTATGCTTATGGACAGAATACGTTCCCGAAATGATTTCAGTATTACTGAAAATAATAAATAGAGTACAATTAGGTAAGGCATAATAGTACTAAAATAACTCTAGTATAGTCATCAAAATCGATACATATCTAATCATCTAATTGAGTGATTCTAACACCCCCCACAAGCGAAGCGTCAGATGCTCAGCGACGCAAAACTTGGATCTGAAGAACTCGAACAAAGGACGAGAAATACCCTTGGTGAAGATGTTAGCAATCTGAAGAGAAGTAGGAACATGGGCAACTTGCAGTGGGCTGTTTCTTGGCATTCCAGGTCACAATGTTTCCATCAAGAAAAATAGCATGGCCATATGTGGATCGACGAGTCTCAAAATAACGAGCTCAATCAGCATCAGAATAACCCAGCACTTCGGGAGAACTGGTAGACCGAAAAGCAAGGCCGAAATGCATAATACCTCAAACGTATCGGTTAATCTGAGTGACCACACCAAAATGATTATCACGGGGATCCTGAAGATACTGACATGTCGTGTTAATTTCAAAAGCCAAATTAGGACGAGTAATCGTCAGGTACCGAAGGGCCCCAACAAGAGAGTGAGCCTAGCACAATAGGAGTAGAGACTGGGGAAGTATAAGATGTCCCGGCATGAGTGAGAATATCCCTTGCGTACTTAGCTTGACCGAGAAGTAAATCTGAGGAAGTGGGTGTAACTTCCAAACCAAGAAATTAGTGAAGATTGCCCAAATCCTTGATGGAAAACTCCTGATGTGTCTGATCAATGAACTGCATAAGAAGAGTCAAGTCGTTACATGTAAGTATAATGTCATCGACATAAACGAACGGGTAAAGTAACGACGAGCTCCGAGACAGAACAAAAAGGGAAGTGTCGACTAAGCTACATAGAAACTCAAGCTTAACGAAGTAGGTGCTAAATCTCTGAAACCAGGCCCGTGGATCTTTCTTAAGACCATAGATGGCCTTACGCAAGCGACATACATAATCCAGATTAAGCGGATCCTTGTAACCAACAAGTTGCGCCATATAGACTGAAGTGTCGAGGATGCCATTGAGAAAAACATTCTTAAAATCCAGCTTATGAAGGGGTCAGGAGCACATTGTCGCAAAATCCAGAACAGTATGAACTGTGGAGGCTTTGACCACAAGACTGAACGTGTGATGAAAGTCAAATCCTGGAATCTGCAATAAACCCTGAACAACAAGCCCAGTCTTATGATGCTCAAAAGTGTTGTATTGACTATACTTCAGTCGATAAATCTATTTGGAGCCAACAATGTTGACATCTAATAGGCAGGGCACCAAATCCCAGGTGCGCTGACCATGAAGAGCTGCTATCTCATCATCTATAGTGGAAACCCAAGATGGATCTTGTAGAGAAGTGTGATAGTTTATGGGTTTCGACTGAGCAAGTAAGGCAGCATTAAGACTGTGAGCAACGATATAGAAAAATCTCAGCACTGAATAACCCTTGTCGTTGATCGAGTAGCCATTCGATGAGTACGAGGTCGAGGAGGAGAGGCCAGAGGAGTGGACTTGGCCGAAGCATTCGGAAATGGGGCGACCAAGATTACCAAAGAGTGGGCGTCCGGACTAGCCGATGAGAAGGCGATCGGCGTAGGCTGTCAAGCGATTACTGGAACTGGATTTGTGAACATAAAGAGAAACAGGCTGATGAAGACGGAGCAGGCACTTGCAGAAAAAGGGTTAGGGGCACCATCATGATCAATATAAATACCGAAACATCCAAAGTCGACAAGGAAGAACCAGTCACCGAGGTCATGGAGGAGGCAAAAGAAAATTACAACTCATCGAATTAGGCACGGTGAGTGATATAAACCTTGAGTATATAGGATCACGACCTTAGAGAAGCCCATAAGGAGTAGCACCCTGAAGAACCAAAATAGGTAATCAGTTAATGGTGTAAATGGTCATGGAAAATGCATCATCCCAATGAGAAATGGGCAGGTGCGAGTGAAATAACATTGTGAGATCCATTTCAGTGACGTGTCTATGCTTGCGTTTAACTTGACAGTTTTGCTCCAGAGTGTATGAGAACAAAATCTGATGGTGAATGTCTTTGGAGGCGAAATGTGACCTTAAACGTGTGTTCAAGAACTCTGTACCACCATTACTTTGAAATACCTTAATTTTGGACGAAAAATGATTCTCGACTAGTGCCCTTAACTGCAAGTAAGTGTCAACAAATTCCAACTTTTGACGAAGTGGAAATAGGAAAGTAAATCAAGAAAAATCATCCACAAATAAGGCATAGTAAGCAAAACCATTGGATGATAAAACTGGGGAAGGACCCTACGAATAACATTGTATCAAATCAAATACGTGTGCAACACGTTTATTGTTCTCAACAAAATTCTACTGTTGACCTTTCGCCATAACACAAGGGGTGTAGGTTTGCGGTTTAGGAAACAAAGATGAAATAGAAAGTAAACCAGACTTCTGTAAACTGGAAATGACAGTAGTCGGCACATGACCTAACCGAGCATTCCAAACCTCGTAGAATGCCCGTCCTTTATTCTACTGCAAAAAAAAGAAACTAGAGTTGTCTTTCCTCTAACAAATATGTAAAGCCCGCCTTCACTGTAGGCCCTGCCCACGATTGCCTTGGAAACTTTGTACAGAATCACAAAGTTTCGGTCATCAAAAGTGACAAACACATTTAAATCTCTGGTCAGTTTAATAATTTACAACAAGTTCTTAGTAATCTCAGGAACAACTAGAACATCAGATAAATGTAAATCATCAAAATCCAAGAACCAAGAAAATGAGAAATGTGAATAAAAGCACCATTACCAACAAAAATGTGGGGAATTACCATAATAAGGAGTGACACTCTCCAAACATGACGCCGAAGACACCACGTGACTGGTCGCACCAGAAGGTTCTAACTACAGAGATGACTGGAAATCTACAACCAGATCGAGTCTGAACAGCGAGTCTGGGCCAACATCTAGTAGCAAGTTGCAGCATAATAATCGGGATGAACACACTTGGTACAATACGGATGCCCGGAACCACAAATAGAATCAGCCTCGAATTGAGCAGACCGGGAGGCCCTGCCTCTGCGGCGTCCACCAAAACGATCACCCCCTGGCGGCGCATGACCTATACGTGATGTCAACCCTCGCCAGCGTCTGATTCCATGCGCGGCCGGCTGAGGGCTGTTCACCATCACAAATGCAACCAACCCTGATGTTGGGGATGAATGTCCCTGTAAATTCTTCAGAAAGGCTTCGTGGTTCTTGGTGCGAGAAAGAACATAGGCATATAAACGTGTAGAGGATGCATTAATCAAAAGGGCAAAAAAATCTTTGAACTCAGGACTAAGAGCAGTTAAAAACCAGATAATTTGATCATAATTCATAACAGGAGAACCCATAACAGACAGCTACTCAAAAATTTCTTTAAATTTAAGATGGAGTTCATGAATAGTACTAGTCATAGGTATACCGTGAGCATCAGCATGAAAACGAAGAATGGAGGACATGCTGCTATTGTGAAAAGTGGCTGCAATATCATCCCAGATCTCTTTTGATGTCGAAAAATCTGGAATTTAGGAAAGAGTTTCACCTGTGAGAGAAGAAAACAAAAAACTGCATACATGTTGATGCTTAATGCCACTGATCATATTTCGCATTTGCCTTAAAAAAGGCTTCCATCGAATCAATTTTAGCGTCGCCGCCAGGAGACGCCATTGACGCATGGGAGGTGGCGGAAAAGGAGGCCACCGACGGAGGACCAGGAGGTGGCGGACAAGGGTGGCTCCCATCAAAAAAGACAAAAAGACCCTAGGGTATGAGAACATATCGTGCCTAATGTTTTCAAAGAAGATAATTTCACGACGTGAGTTTGATTTGCATCATATGAAGGAGATTATTGTAGGAGAGTTTATCGTCGACCAATTCCAGAGAAAGGCCGTGAAGTGAACCGGAAATTGATCGGAAAAGGTGGGGAGAGGGTAGAGGTTTGGTCGCTAGAAAGTGGATGGATAGGTGGCTGCCAAAAAAAGAAAAATATTTAGGGTTTTAGGTTTAGGACTAGAACTTGCTCTAATACCATGACATAATATTTTTCTTGTAATTATTTTTGTATTACTGGAAAGAATAAATATAGTACAATTAGAAAAGGAATACTAGTACTAAAATAACTCAAGTCTAGTCATCAAAATCTATCCATATCTAATCATTTAATTGACTGATTCTAACACTTATAAGTGTTTTGATTATAAAATAAGCACATTTTAATTGTTTGGTAAATTGTTCAAAAAGTGTTTTTTAAAGAATCAGAAGCTATTTTTGGGAAAAAGAAGAAGTTGGTTTCCTCTTGATTTCAAAAAAGTCAATTTTGCTTATAAGCATGACTACGACAAACACACCCAATACTCACTGCGTCCTAACTCGAACTTCATGCAATCTTTTTCATAGTTATCAAAAAACATGTTTGACCGCTAATATTTTAATTACATATAGTAGCAGCATATAAAAAGTTTGTTTTTAGAATATGTGATCAAAGTTTGATGGAGAACAGTGTCAAATAGTAAAGTATGAAATTTGAGCTGGAACAGAAGGAGTATGTATTTTGAGATTTTCATTGTTATAGAACTAAATTCTTTGTTTCATCTGACAATTGAAGTCATTGTTGAGTACTATGTGAGGTTCAAGAACAAGTAATCAGGTTGATTTATTTAGACTAATCATCTAGATCTATCACTTTTTCATATTGGTATTGAGTAAGCAAGTCATAAGTCTGTAAATATTGATGACCTTATATTGGATGTTTATTAGTTAATTCAAATTGTATGGACACCGATAGTGTAATTCATTGGGTCATGTATAGTTCTTGGTCGTAAAGCTTTTATTTAACCTAGTTGACTATTTTTCATGAATTCATTAATTAATAAGTACATTGTCGGAGAAAAGATGATACTATAAATATGGTGTATGTTTAAGATATCTTTGCCTAGTAAGGACCGAGAACAATATTATAAATTGAATTAACCTGAGAACTGTGTTGGATAAACTATTTTTTCTCTGATTTAACTCCTTTATTTTATTTTATTGTTAATTAATTTTAGGTAAACACACTTTTCAAAACTCCCCAAACCCTAAATAATAGAGTTGAGTGAAATATATATAATTAAAACAACTTTTTTTTACAAATATTTGTGTGAGACGGTCTCACACAAATTTATGGTGAGACCAAGGTCTTATTAAATATTTAATAAGGTATATGGACCAAACTGCAGTTATTATAAAATAAATCATGTTTTGTGACTTCTTTTTGTTATTTCGCAGATGAAGTTGGAAATATGATGAAATCTAAAGCAACAAAAGATGTTTTTGTTGTTTGTCCAATTAATACTAAAAATCTGAGTAGGAATTTGTAACTTTGTCTTAGGCTGCTCATAATAATGTTTTGCAAGTTGACTTCCTCAAACTCGAAATTTTTCATCACTAAACTTTGTCCTTGACTTATCTCTCGAAAAACGCTCTCACCAGTCTCTACAATTTCTAAATAAAATAAAACAACCGCAGCCTATAACGGTAATATCTGCCATTAACGTCTTCATCTCCTCCCTATAGTCATCGGAAATCTAGCCCAATGGTGGCTCTACCCTCTGGCATGAGTCCGCCGCCCTCATAAAGTGCCGCTCTCGTTCAACAACCCATCCGAAATAACAAACCAATACTCCACTTCAATCAGATAACTGAATACAAAGGTGAAATTGTCGCCCCCTTCGACGATGCCGAAATCGACCAATTCTCAGAGCCTTCAAACAAAACCTGATCGGAAAATTCCCCAGGGGAAGACCGTCTCTAGAATTCATCCGTCACCACTTCAAGAAAATTAGGTTCAAAGGGTAACCGATAATCACGACACTAGAAAGGAGGTATGTCTTCATCAAATTTGAACTTGATGAGGATATCCAACGCTGCTGGATAAAGAGGAATTGGAATCTTGGAGATACAATCATGAAAGTCCTTAAGTGGACTAAGAATTTCGATGTGAAGGAGGAGCCTCCACTGGTTCCAATCTGGCTGACGGTGGAGTTTTCGCCGGCCTACTACCTTCATCCGGACTCAATTCTGTATTTTGCTAGCAGCCTAGGGGAGCTCATCCTCGTAGACCAACCCACAATCAATCACACGAGGCCATCCAAAATCCGTTTATGTGTGAAAATGGACCTCACAGCTGAGTTCCCATCAAGAATCAGGCTTGGTTCAACCAAGGATAGTAAGTGGTACGACATCAAGTATGAAGATCATCTAAGTTATTGCTGTAAATTCCTTAAGATTGGATATCATGTATCCAAATGTGGAGTTATCAAGCCAAGAATCCAAAACAAGAAGCTAGCAGAGAAGTGGGTTCCAGTACCCATCCAGGAAGTTCACCCAACGGAGCAATCAACTGATAAAAAAAAGGGGTTAATAAGGAAGAAGTCTTCCAGGATGTTGTGGAAATTATGGAAAGAGACCAATTAATGATGGACAGAGGTAGAGTCATCACCACTTTTAGCCCAAAAGATTCAAGGAAAATGAACTCAACAAGCCCTCCAAGGAGAACAGGATTTGATTATGTTGATCAAGCATCCAGAAATAGAAATAGAAAATTTTCAAGTTGGAAATTAGTGGATGATCTGCAGATCATAACCAAGAAGGATCACAATCCTATTTCTGAACCCTACAATATTACTGATAGAAATGATACTATTCTCAATCTGAGAAATTTTCACAATACTCTACTAATGAAGTTTAGTCTGCATGAACGGGCTAGTGGAAGAGATCTAGATGTGGACAAATGCATAATGGATGGGACTGCTGGAGAAAAAGATCTACCTGATACTGAAGGGGCAGAAATCAATTAGGAAAATGGTTTCAAATCCAACAATGTTGCAGGTATCCCTAGACTCAAATCTCCAGATAGACTAAGGAATTTTTTTTAACTCTCCAAATATGATTACCACTCGCTTGAAAGATAGAACTGAACCCCCTAATGAATCTTAAAATACTCATATGGAATGTTAGAGGGATATATGCTTCTAGATTGAGATTACAAAAGCTAATTCACACTCACATGCTTGATATCTTGATTATAATTGAGACTAAACAGAAAAAAGAGAAAATGGATTTGTTTAGGAGACAGTTAGGTTTTGATGAGGCCATAGGTTCATAGGACACAAGAATATGGGTGTTCTTTATAAACAACCTCATTCCTAAACTCATAGTTGATAACCAGGATTTTCTTAAAATACTGATTACAAGTACAAATCAAAATGTAAGGTTTCATATCATTGTTGTTTATTGGAAACATAATAGACAGCTTAGGTCCCAAATGTTTCAGGCACTGACACAACAAACTGAGGTTCATCCCATACCTGCAATTTATGTTGGGGACTTTAATGTAATTAGGACTATTTCTGAGTATAAAGGCAGTTGTACCCCTCATCTTAATAGTATATTAGATTTTGATTCATACATTCAGTCAACAGGATTAAATGATCTAACAACAGTTGGAAACTCATTTACCTGGACTAATGGTAGATGGGGGGTAAATAGAGTGTGTAAGAGATTAGATCGTATAATGGCTAATGTACAGTGGAATGATCAATATCCTAATACATCTATACAGGTGCTAAATAGGACCCCCTCAGACCACTCACCACTCTTGCTAAACACGCATATACAGGAAACCTCAACTCCAAAATCTTTTAAATTTCAGAAAATGTGGTTAGAAAGAATAGATTTATATGAGGTAATAAGGACTAATTGGGACATCCATATAGAACAATAGGGTATGATAGGTTTCTCATTGAAACTTAAAAGACTTTAAAATGTTTTGAAACAGTGGAGTAGGATCAATTTTGGAAATATCTTTGATAATATATAGAGAAATGAAATCAAGGCACAGGAATTGGAGATAGTCTATGATCTCTGCCAAACAGATCAGAATATTAACTAGCTAGCCCTAGCCATAGCAGAGTTAAATCATAACTCTGTCAGGGATAGACAATCTAGGATTAGGATTCTTAAAATAAAAAAATTAATCTGACCAATGGCTAACTGACTAGACAGATATAGGTAATCATGCTCCATTCATTTACAAAGAACTTCTTAGCCAGGATAATTTAGATATTACAGGTGAGGCTCTAACAAAATGCTTAGAATATATTCCTAGGATCATTACAGATGAGGATCATTGCAACCTAATAAACAAGATAGACATGGAAAAGCTTAAAAACATAGTATTCAGCCTTAATCCAGATATTGCTGCTGGCCCGGATGGATACCCATGATTCTTCTATAGATATGCCTAGGATATCATCAAATTTGATTTGCTCAAGTGTGCACAGGAGTTTATGTGTGTTGTTTCTATTCCAGGAAATATTTCAAGCACACTTATCTGTCTTATACCAAAAAAACCCCTACTCCTGCCACTCTATCTGATTATAGACCCATCTCTCTATCAAATTTTAGAAACAATTTTTTTCTCTAAAATCCTTGTTAAGAATTACTATTGTGATTAATAAATGTATCTCTGTGGAACAGAGTGCTTTAATTTTAGGAGAGAAATTGCTGATAATATTCTTATCATGTAAGAGATGACAAGACTTTTAGACAAGAGAAATCAGTACCCTAACCTCATAGCAAAGATTGATATGTCCAAAGCATTTGATAGGGTATCTTGGATGATGTTAAATTCACTAATGCTGAAAATGGGGTTTCATGGACAATTTGTTAGAGTTATTTTGTCCAATATATTTGCTACATATTTCTCTGTACTGATAAATGGAGTTCCTAATGGTTCTTTAAGGCATCAAGAGGTCTCAAACAAGGATACCCCCTGTCACCAATACTTTTCAACCTCATTACTGAGGTACTGAATAGAGGTCTTAAATGCATGTTCAAAAATAAATTGCTTGATCTTTTCAATATCCCAGGAACAGCCATGATCTCACATTTATCACATGCTGATGATACTGTGATCTTTCTAAAGGCAACAAATAAGCCCCTCAAAAAATCTAATCCAATTCTTAACAATTTATGGAAAAACCACTGGGCAGAGGGTTAACTATAATAAGAGTGCCTTTTATGTGGGGAATAAAACAAGCATGACTACCAGGGATAGGATCTGTAATGTAACAAAATTGTCACAGGGGCCTTTCCTTTTTTTTATCTGGGAGTAACTATTTTTAAAGGCATGAAATTGAATGTATATTTACAACAATTAATTGAGAAAATAAATGCGAAGGTACGAAACTGGAATTCAAAGTTCCTCAATCAAGCTGGAAGAACAACTCTAGCCAAACATGTACAGACTGCCATTCCTCAACACACTTGGTGTCTTATGGCACCCACGGCATCAGTGATTAATAGAATAGAGCAGATAGGTTTAGAATTTATTTGGGGAACTAACAAGGATGGTACCCAGAAAAGGCACTGGAGAGGGTGAGAGAGATTGAGCTACACATACATAGAAAATTGACTACAACTTAGGGACTTTTCATCAATTATAGATAGTTTCTCCCTCAAATTGTGGTGGAAACTACAGTTATGATCCACCATGTGGTCAAAAATGATTTGGTCAATGCCAAAATCAATAAGGACCTCTGATTCTTGGAAGAGATCTGTAAAAATTTCTCAAACTGCTTTAGACAACTCCTTTGTTCTTATTGGTACATGTAATTGTAACTTTGGGAGGTCGTCGTCGTACCTCTCAAAAATATTATTTTTAAGCCCAATATGCTCACTAAATACAATTAAGTAGATAGTTTGGCAAGTCGGGGTCGTCCTCAGAGAAGAGGGATATTTCCAAGCGTCTAAGCATGCAATGGCGAATATAAGCCTAGATATATATATATACATAGATA
>JAULKM010156649.1:0-16778 GCA_032355605.1 Rubia tinctorum
ATAACAAATGCTTCAAGTAAGAGTGAAATAGAGGTTCTTACTACATTGGTTTGGAAGCTTCAATCAATTGATCCCAAGTACAAAACTAGCATAAATAATGAATACCCAGAATAAATCTACAAGAATTAATGAAAGAAATGAAAAAAACTAAGAAGAGATGAGGAAAAAATAGGGTTTGAGGCCACAAGTTGGGCTTACACAAATGGGGAAGAAGGGGGGTATTTATAGTCTAAAAATTAAAAGATAAAAGGAATAAAATGGCTATTGGGACACTTTACACAGTCAGTGTCAAGTGTCTGCCTATCTTCTACCAATTTTTAGAATAATTGGCTTCTCTTCAAAATGCCATCACTACGGGTGAACCGTTGATCCGTTTTGAGAGTTCTTGTAGTCAATTTTATAATGTTGGAGAAGAAAAATCCAATGGTACCACCCTCAGAGGTTGGATCTTCTTGGATTGTTCCCTGAACTTGGTTAAAACTTCAGGATCACAATTCATCCGCTTCTTTCTCTTCGTTCTCCGACACTTTTATCTTCTACCACGTTTTGACTCGTGGCCTTCAATCTTCTACCATCCTTGCGAATGCCCTTCAATAAAATACTTCAAAGTGGTTACGAAAAATCTACAAATTAAGCTCACAAAAAGGAATCTAGATGCTCGTAAGGACCAAAATTCCATTAGCCTCAAACTAGGTTACAAAATGAAGGATTTAGATACGAAAACCAAAAACGGTTATCTAAATCTCTTATGACGTAAACCTACCTAAATCTAGCAATCTTCCAACAAAAGTATAACAAAAGAGATGTTAAATACTTTGGAAAATACATTCATTTGACGTCAACTCAAGCATCAATCAATGTGATTCCATACTCCTTATCTGAATCCCTAAATCTTGGAAAATTTCATGAAACCGAGGTAGTGATCCAATTAGCCGACCATTTCAATGCTTACCCTAGGAGAATTGTGGAAGATGTTTTGGTTAAGGTTGATACATTGATTTTCTCGACTAATTTATATGTTTTAGATATGGAGAATGACAAACATGCCATCCCTATCTTATTAGGGAGGCCATTTTTGAAAACTTCTAGAATTAAAATTGATGTACATAGTGGATGTTTAACCATGGAGTATAATAAGGAAATTGTGAAGTTTAGCATCTATGATGTCATGAAAATCCCGAGTGAGGGTCATTCTTGCCATGCTATTGACATTGTTGATATTTTTATGACTATGTGCAAGATATATTTGTGATTAATGGCATTGATTGTTTGAATGTCACTTTAGAAAATAGTCCTGATGTAAATGAATTGCATGATTATTCTTTGAGGATAAATTTGCTTGAGACTATTGAAAAGCTTAATTTTATTGATAAGATACCTCTCAACCCCCTTAGGGAAGTTCTCGATGCTCCTCGAGATGTAGGAATCCACACGTCTCTTGAGAAATCACTGGTAGTAGAATTGAAGACACTACCCAAGAATTTGAAATATGCGTTCCTCGGTGAGGGAGAAACTTTACCCGTGATATTTTTGAGTAAATTCACCAAGAAACATGAGGGGAGATTGATGGAGGTTCTTAGAAACCATAAAGAGGCAATTGGGTGGACCATTGCTGATATAAAGGGAATCAGCCCTTCCACTTGCATGTATTGTATCTTGTTTGATGATGGGCTAAACCGGTAAGGCAACCCCAATGTTGGCTTAATCCACCGACGATAGAGGTAGTAAAGAGTGAGATCCTTAAATTTCTCCAAACCCGAATGATTTACCCCATCTCCGATAGCAAGTGGGTAAGCCTCACTCATGTTGTGTCTAAGAAAAGTGGTGTGATCGTGATAGAGAACCAAGAGGATGAATTGGTTCCCACTCGTGTGAAAAACGGGTGGAGAGTGTGTATTAATTACCGTGGGTTGAATGTGGTAACTAGGAAAGACTATTTTACTCTACCATTTATTAATCAAATGCTTGAGGGACTCACGGGGTGAGATTTTTATTGTTTCCTAGATGGGTATTCCGAGTATTTCCAAATTTCCATAGCCCTGAAGATCAAGAGAAGACCACTTTCCCATGTCCTTTTGGCACTTTTGCATATAGGCGCATGTCTTTCGGTCTATGCATTTCTCCTGACACATTCCAAATGTGCATGGTTAGTATATTTTTAGATTTTGTTGAGCACTTTGTAGAAGTCTTTATGGACGATTTCACCGTTCATGGAGATTCATTTGATAGTTTTTTAAACCATCTATCATTAGTGCTCAAGAGATGCATCCAAAGAAATCTCGTATTAAACTCTGAAAATTGCCACTTCATGGTAGAAAAGGGTATTGTAATAGGTCATGTGGTCTCTTCCAAGTTCTTGAGGTAGATAAAGCTAAGGTTGACATGATCCAATATCTAGCAGATCCCTCGAGTGTTAGAGATGTTAGGTCATTCTTTGGTCACAAGGGTTTTTACCAGCATTTCATTAAGGACTTTACTAAGATTGCATCCCCTTTGCACAATTTTTTGCAAAAAGAGGTGGATGTTGTGGTTGACCGGGAATGCAAAAGAGCCTTTGACACTATAAAGGCAATGCTTCTTTCCACCCCCACTATCCAACCCCCTAATTGGGACCTCCCTTTTGAGATTATGTGTGATGCTAGTGACTATGCCATTGGTGTGGTCCTAGGTCGAAAGGTAGGGATAATCCCTCATGTTATATACCACGCTTCGATAACTCTTAATGATGCACAACATAATTACTCCACAGCGAAGAAAGAGTTGTTATAGTAGTATACACTCTTGAGAAATTTAGGTCATACCTACTTGGTACAAAGGTCACTGTCTTCACGGATCATGCGGCTCTTTGCCACTCATTGACCAAAAAGGTAGCCAAGCCTAGGTTGATTAGACGGGTACTCCTCTTGAGTGAGTTTTATTTGGAGGTGAGGGACGAAAAGGGGAGTGAAAATGTAGTGGCCGACAATCTAAGTCAATTAACATCGATTAGTGAGTCGGAGATTTTTATTGAGAAGCCTAGGAGGGAGACCATCCTGGAAGAATTTCCCAATGAATACTTGTTTGCACTTAGAGAGGCCCACCCTTGGTATGGCGATCTAATTTTTTTTCTTCCATCAATTTCCCCCGAATTTCTTTAAGGCTCAAAGGGATAGGTTAAAAAGTGAGGCAAAGTACTACGTGTGGAACGATCCATATCTATGGAAGCATTGACCGGATCAAATGATCCGGAGATAGGAGAGTGAAGTAGGTTCAATTCTAAATATGTGCCACTCTCTTGCATGTGGTGGGCTCTTTGGTGCCAAAAGAAACGCTTTGAAGGTTCTAGAAAGCGGTCTTTATTGGCCTCACATAATAAAACACTCCAATAGGTTTTGTCAATCTTGTGATAAGTGTCAAAGAACGGGAAACATTTCCCAAAGAAATGAAATGCCACAAAAAACATCTTGAATTGTGAGATTTTTTATGTGTGTGAAGAAAATTCTTTTTCTTGGACATATATTTTGCTTGTCATTGATTATGTGTCCAACAGGGTTGAAGGAAAGACCACTAGGACAAATGATTCAGAAGTGTTTGCGGAGTTCTTGAAAACATACATCTTTTCCCTGTTCAAAACTCCTCGAGCCGTGATTAGTGACCGAGGAACCAAATTTTGTAATCGCACAATCGAGGATTTGATGAAGAAATGCAGGATAACCCATAGAACCTACATGGCCAATCACCTACAGTCAAATGGCCAAGCCGAGGTCTCCAATCGAGAGATCAAATCAATCCTTGAGAAAACGGTTAATCCGAATAGGAAGGATTGGAGAATTCAGTTAGATGACGGTTTGTAGGTGTATAGAACGACCTATAAGACCCATATTGGAATGTCTCCATATTGGTTGGTTTTTGGAAAGCCATGCCACTTACCTGTTGAGCTTGAACACAAAGCATATTGGGCCTTAAAAGTTTCAATATGAATTAGGATGAGGCCGGTGTGCACCGAAAGATTCAATTACAAGAACTTGAGGAGATTCTAAATGACTCCTATGAGAATTTCACAATTTACAAGGAGAAAACCAAGTCAAAACATGATAGTTTAATTAAAAGAAAGGACTTTGACGTTGGTCAAAAAGTCATTCTATTCCAATCACGCCTTCGATTATTTCCGGGAAAATTGTGGTCAAAGTGTATTGGCCCTTTTGTGGTGATGAAATTTTTCCCGCATGGGGAAGTGGAAATTATAAGCAACGAGACTTCCAAAGTATTCAAAGTAAATGGCCACCATTTAAAGCAATATTATGAGGGTTTCCAACCGGAACTAGTCGAGAAAACACTTCTCGGCTATCCGGTTAGTCAGTAGTGGTTTCAGTGTGAATACGTCATGCCAACAACATTAAATAAATTGGTTTTTGATCATCCGGATGCTTTTAATGCAATTCTATTGATGTAGCTTCATTTTTTGGGAGATTCATGAATACGACGTGCCGACGACGTTAAATAAAATTGATTTTGATCATCCCGATGCTTTTAATGCAATTCCGTTGATGTATCTTCATTTTTGGGAGCTTTGTCAATACGTCGTGCCGACGACGTTAAATAAACTTGGTTTGATGAAAATTTTATTTTATTTTACTTTTATTTAAATATCATTTGTTTTGTGTCATTTTGAAGATTGGAAAAAAAATCTATTGTGATTTTAGAGCAATATTATGCTATGTTTGCTTTGTTGGTGATTTTGTAGGATTAGATTGCTTGTGAGGAATTTTGGGGAAAAAATGAAGGATTTTAGAAGCTTTTTCGCGGGAAAGGCAGTTTTGGTTCTGCCGGCCGCAAGACATTGTTGCGGCTCACAGCGAAAATGGGAAAAAAATTGGACTGTTCATTTTCTCTGCTGTTGGCAGCAATACAGTGTTGTGCCCCATAGGCACAGGTTAAAATTTTTTGGCCAGCAGGCATTTTTCTTCAGCCTTGCGGGCTGTAAGACATTGATGCGGCCCATAGCCACATCATTAAAATGGCCCACCCACCCGTCCAGCTCTAATTTCTTTCTGTTTGCTTCCACTATTTCCTCACCTATTCTCCCATTTTCTCTTCCCTTTCTCCTCTCCTCCCTTATTTCCTCCACCACCACAATTCGTCAGAATCAGCCCACAACCACCACCTACAACCCAATCCTCCTCTCTCAAAAAATTGGGGGTTCTTTATTTTTGGTCAAACTCTTTCAAAAATCCACAAACCACCACCACAATCCACAACCAAAAACCACCACCAAAACAACTATCTAGGAGTACTACTAGTTGTTGCTTTTTATGGGTGTTGATTGAGACATGCATAGTTGTGGATTTGTAGTTGATGGGTCGAGGTTGCATATCGGATGAAGTTTGAGAACATGGAGGAGATAACATTCATTGAGGAGTGAGCATTGTTACCACCGAGAAGGACCTTTAAGGTTGTGAGTTTTTTTTCTCCCTTATTTCTTTATCTTTCCCTTTTGTCAAATTGAGGATAATGTGTGTTTCAAGTGAGGGGGATACAACTTGTATCATTGTATTATATTGTAGTGTGCATATGATATACTTTGATTTTTTTTGTTTGAAAAAAAATCTAGCTAAGTTGAAAATTAGAGAGGGCAACTTAGGAAAAATTCAGGGACCCGGATAGGTCAAAAACCCGAAAGGGTGACCTATGCAAAAATAAGAGGCCAAATGGTGTGGAAAAGGGTGAGGGTGAGCATTGAAAAAGAAAAAAAATGTGTGAAGCTAGATAGAAAACGCGAGAGGTCAAATGAGGTATTGCGGGTCAAAGGAGGTATTGCAGGCTGCAAAGAAGTCCTGCTGCCCGCATCGGCGTCTGGGTTGAAGCCATTTTCTCCCAATTTTAGTGTCTCTCTTCCATAACTCTTTTTCTCCTCTGAATTTCTTCCCTCAAATACCCTAGATAACATTTATTTCTTCATCATTTCTCCAATGTTTACAATGATTTTTTTTTGCTTTTGTTATGGGTTTAGCTAATATAGGCTAAGTATACTCTTGGGAGCAATTGGTAAGCATATTTAGTATGAATTTTTGAGATTTAATTTATCCTATTTTGTTCTTTGATTATCAAGTATTTTTTGTTCTTTCTTGTGTAGTTCATGCATGATTTAGACTAGGATAATCAACTAGTTGATGATTGTGGGATAATTATTTGCTAGGTTTTTGGTTAAACCAAGGATGCTTTGACTTTTTGTCGATGTGATTGTCGTTAATTGATGTTAGGTTATAATGGGTGTGAAAACTAATTATGATTATTTATTGATGAAATTTCTTAGATTTTAGATGAATTTGAATTGGTTTGATTATTTATCAATGTGGCTCCGTAAATTGTTTTAGCATGAATGCCGATTCTCGTAGTCGTTATTAGCATATATATATTTGTGCTATCCCGATATTTCTTAATTTTAGGATATTGTGTTAGCTGTATTGGTTCTCCATGTGTATTTTTATTCTCGGGGTAGTTTAGGACGCCGATCATCTAGGGTGACCCGAGGGTAAGGGTTATTGTGTGGCACGGATCGCCCAATCTAACTTTAACCGAGGAGAGGTGAGAAGTATCTTCACCCGAAAGGTGGTTATAAGTTCTTCACAATATGTGATTAATGCATAAATATAGGTTAATTAATCAATGATCAAAGGATGACTAGAAATGTAAACCAATTGTGTCCAAGACTCATTATTATCTTTATTCCATCATTTTGTACTAGTGTGATCTTATTTGCATTGTCATCTATAATTGTTTGTTAATATAGTAGTTTAAATTAAGCGTGGTGTTTTCCAAAACCAAATCCCCCACTTTGTTATCACACGCGTAGATTGACTTCTTCGTGTGTTTTTAACTACGTTTAACACTCGATAAAACCCCCTTTTACTCGTGGATAACCCCGACTTGGTACTATATACTTTCTAGTAGTTAGCCGCAGTTAGGGCTTATAAATACTATCTTTGATAGGCACGACGAGGGCCTCCCACCCTGCATACAGAAACCTTTCAGGTTATGTTGTTAAGGGCCACAGGGCTTGTCCTGTTTGTGAGGATGGGACTTAATACCAATAGTTGAAAAATGGCCAGAAGACAGCATATCTGGGTCACAAAAAATTTCTCCCGTTGAACCACAAGTTGCGTGACAACAAGATGGCATTCGTCGGTGCCAAGGAGATGAAAAAGGCACCTAAATCGTTGAGTGGTGTGGTTATTCATAGAAACATGAAGAAATTGAATATCTTTCTTGGTAAGAAGTTATCAAAGTTTGGCATGGCCGTAGAGAGGTCATGGAAGAAACGATCGATTTTCTTTAATTTTACGTACTGGGAGAATCTTTAGGTTTGACATTGTTTGGGTGTCACGCACATTGAGAAGAATGTTTGTGAGAGTTTATTATGAATGCCACTGAACATCCTAGGGAAGACTAAGAATAGCTTGAATGCAAGAAAAGATTTGGTGGAGCTGGGCATTCGGTTGGATCTGGCACCGGATGTTTGAGGGAAAAGAACGTACCTACCTCCAG
Organism: Rubia tinctorum; assembly: GCA_032355605.1. Lineage (NCBI taxonomy): Eukaryota > Viridiplantae > Streptophyta > Magnoliopsida > Gentianales > Rubiaceae > Rubia > Rubia tinctorum. Next base: position 7,525 of record JAULKM010156649.1, read on the forward strand.
CACCTTACAATCTATCAGTTGTTTTGAGGAGTTCTTTGTGTGAGAGAGCATTTGAGGTATGAAGGTACCCTCTGGCTACTCTTTTAATGTTAGTCTCTTTGTGAATGATGATTTGCGTCTTAATGCATTGAAATTGCATGATTGTCCTGTCCTTATGCAAAAACTCTTGCCGATTGTGATCCGAGGTTGTCTGGAAGATGAAGTTAGATTTAGGATTATGCACTTATGTTTCTTCTTCAATTCGATATGCAGGAAGAATATAAGCAGACAATAGCTGGATGAACTGGAGAGTGAGGTTGTTGTAATTTTATGTTATATGGAGAAGTTATTTCCCCCATCATTCTTTGACATCATGGTCCACCTTGTGATACACTTGGTTAGGGAGATAAGTATTTGTGGACCGGTTGGGATGCATTGGATGTACCAGCGTCACATGGCTATTTTCAAGGGTTATGTGCATAATAGAAGCTACCCCAATGAATCAATTGTTTATAGGTATGTCACTGAGGAGATCATTGAGTATTGTACTTCAAAATTGGTTGAGTGGTAGGTGTGCCTGGTGGAATGCACGGCGGGAGGCATAATGGGACATCACGGAGGAAAAGTATGCTTCATACACCCTTGAACGCTTAATTGATGACTGTTCACCTATATGTTTTACGTAACAGTAGCGAGACCAAAATATATGTTCAAGAGAATATTTCCTTGTTGGGAGAGATTCATTCAGACTAGCCTTTGAACAAAATACAGTTAAAGCATTTTTCAGCTTCGTTAGTTGGTTTTACAAGCGGTGTTATGTGGAAGGTATGCCCAGAAAGCTACGACTGTTTGCAAGAAGACCAAACCGCACTGTCATACGATACCAAGGTAATGACATCAATGGTTTCAGTTTCTCTACATTAAAGAATAATGAGAAGAGCACAACGCAGAACAGTCTTGTATACATTGGATCAGAATCAATGTGGCAGGCAAGCAAAAAGGACAAGCTTGTTATGATGCTCTTTTATGGGGTGATTGAAGAAATTTGGGAGTTGGATTATGTAGAGGTCAAAGTTGTTGTGTTCAAGTGCCATTGGGTGGAACATGGTTCCGATGTTGTTGTTGAAAAACCAATGGATTTCACACTAGTGAACTTGAATTGTGTAGGCTACGAAGATGACAAGTTCGTCTTAGCTATACTGGCACGGTGGGTTTTTTACATCAAGGACCTTTCCAATGTGAATTTCCATATAGTGCTTCATGGTAAGAAGTTTTACTTTGAAGAGGGAATTGACTTCCAGTCAAACTTGATAGTCCTGAGTTCCTAACAAGTATTTCCCAGTTCAAAAAATGTCGTTGGACATGTGATTGGATGGCATTCTCATGGTGAAGGGTTTTTTATTGACGAGATTGGTGAAATCGTGGGTGGGGACACTGTGTTGAAGCGTAAAAGATAGACAGAAATCCTCATGTGTTTGGATCCCTTCCAGTATTCTTTGTAATGCTTACCCCACTAATTTTCTTAAGTCTTTTGAAATTGTCCCCCTATTTTGGGTAATACTCCACCCCACCCCTATAAGACTATAAATGATGAGATGTTTGGAAAAGAAGACATTTTTCATAGTATGATACGTTTGCACAGGTATAATAGAGATATACCGATGTAAGTAAACAGGGGATTCACTCTGTTTTGGACATAGGCACCGGTATTTTTTACAATGACACCGTTCAATAGTACCGATGCTAGGTACTTGGACAATATTTTGGGATATTGTTGTCAAGTAAGAAAATAATAATCTATTTTCCATTTAATGCAGCTGCCACCAGCTGCGTATGTCATATTTTTACACCGGTACTTATAAGATTTGCACATGTATGTATACTGTTGCTAGGTACTTAGTGAAAATTTTATTGTTTTTCTATCGGGTTGTGGGGGTAAAATATAATTGCTATTTAAATCAGCTACTTTTGTGAACCATGTACCCCAGTATTTGGCTGGTTAGCACCAGTACATATACTGTTGCTATATAATTAGTGAAAATTAAATGTTTATTTTGCAGTTTATACACCGGTAATAACTGGAATTTATGGGTGTAAGCCTTCTTACTTCAAATAATAACACTGTGAGGTTCAAACTGTCCAAACATTAAAAATCAAAAGTTGCAACCATCTCCCCCTCTCAACCAACATCGACAGAGGACCAAAAATTCTACCAAATAGAGATTATAGAATAAGTTAATTAATATAAACTTTCAAAACCTATGTTTAAATTTCCTCTTTAGTCTCATATCCATGCATTCATTATTTATGATGAACTATTGAGGTTGAACCCAAGGTGTTTGATAAAATGCCTTAATGTGTTTTTTAGGAAATGTCCTCTAAATCCAAGATAAAGAGGACACGGCATGCATCCTCTCCATCTCAACAAAAGTTTTGTCCACGAAAGTACCCATACGGTACCTTCATGTCCGAGGAGGCTAGGTCCTTACATGAAGCATACAAAGGATGCCAGCATCACCCAGATAGAGGAATAGAGGAAACACCTCCATTCCTACGAACAATCCAAAGTCTTGGGTGGGAAAAATTTCTCCAGACTCCACCTGCTTTCAGCCTCAGCATTGCCAATGAGTTTTGCGTAAACTTGAACTCTGGACCGACATTGAAAGAGGTGTACTGCAGAGGCAAATTTGTTAATTTTTTACTGTACTAGCCAAAAAAACTAATTAGGAACCATTAAATGAATGTCAACTAAGGACATCCTATCATAGTTTTATGTAATGGAGCGTTAAAATAAATTTGGTGTGTGCGTAAAGTAGAATCAAATGTATATTGAAAAGCATGATTGAAATACATGCACCAGTAATAGTGAATAGTGCCACTGTAAGCATTCAATTTTGTTTGGCGCAAAATATTTTAGGAAGGTCATCACCGTGTATGAAATATTTTTCACAAAAAAATTGTTTTCAGGGAAATTATTTTGTCTAAATCGGTGGTATGTACATTTCCATAACAAATTTTGAGGCCATATAGCAATTCTTGGTAAACTTGGGCACACATTCAATGTTAAATTTCTCCACATTCCATACACACGATGCGGGCGGAAACGGTTGGTAATGATCGTATCATATTGAATTGAATTTTTGTGCCACCAAGTTCTAATTTGGTCAATTCTAAGATTCTAAGAGGGACTGAACTGCAAAAAGTAAAAAGTGTACTCGGACCTTAAAATGCAAAGCTGCTTGAACAAGCTGACTCTCCAAACCACCGGGATGTAATTCAAAATTAGACCCATGAGGAAATGAACGAGATGGGGCTCTAAAGTGGAATCCAAAGATCTTCGGATCCCAAATTGTCACCTTCAAGAAAACCATCATCGTTTACTATAGAACATGTGCTTGCGCTTTTAAGAACGGACCCCCGAGGAAAATATATTTAATAATTAACCTTTAAGGATAGAATATTAAATATATTTTAGTTGTGGAAAGTATCGGTACATCAAAACAAAGCTGGAAGACCTAATTGCAAAAAGCGCGGATCAACAAGTTCTACTGAGGTAACAACCGTGACGTTTCAATAAGTAGACATAAATATTTGGGTACATTACAAAGCCATATCCAGAACCATTGAATGGTGGGTGAGGGGTAGAATGTAAATGTTAGTGGTCATAATGCTAATTTAAAAATATATATATGAAAACCTACGAATTTAATATGTTCCGGATACGAGGTTCCTTCAAATTAATTAGGAACCAATAAGTGAATGTCAATTAAAGATAGGAAAGCAATAATTTTGTGGAATAGAGTATAAAAAAATTGGGGGTTTAGACAGGAGAATCAAATGTATTTGATAAATCATATATGCACCAGTAATATTGATTATTACCGGTGTAAGTATTCACTTTTGTTGGCGGGAAAAATTCAAAATTTAATTTTCTGCCTAAAATAGATGCGGGAAAATTTTTACACCGGTAAACATTTCAGAAGCACCGATTTTAATACCGGTGCTAAGGACATAACCAAATTTTTAAGTCATTGCTCTCGGGTTGCCGAAATTTGATTTATAGCAGTTGCGTGCAGCTGCTTTAAGCACCAATTTTGCACATGTATACTATCATTTGGACCGATAATATTACCAGTGCTAGGTACTTAACCAAAATTTTAGGAAAGTGCTATTGGTTTGCCCAAATTTAATTTAAAGCAGCTGCTTTAAGCACCACTTTTGCACTGGTATACTATCATTTACACCGGTATTTTTTACCAGTGCTAGGTACTTAACCAAAATTTCAGGAAAGTGCTCTTGGGTTCCCCAAATTTTATTTTAAAGCAGTTGCTTTAAGCACCACTTTTGCACCGGCATATCATCATTTTCAACGATAATCTTACCGATGCTAGGTACTTAGAAAAATTTACCCCCACAAGGCATACACTGCAGAATGTTTTGCACAATTTATAACCAAATTACCGGTGTATAGAAACCAATTTGTTTTTAAAAAATGCCTAGCAGATTTTAACCGCTACACAGGAACTCCGATTCCACACTCCCCTAGTCTTCTCTCAAGTTTGACCACCATAAATTTCTCATCACTACCTCAGCCTTCCATAACTCCTCAACCCTAGCCATTATTTTCTACAAAAGGTTGAAGGGTATACCATCTTCCACAACCAATCATTTCGTACACCCCCCTTTCTTGTGGAGTGAAACTTTAGGGCTTCAACTGCATAATTTAAACAAAATTCGGTTCATATAACAAGGTAAATCAACTTGCTCATGTTTACAACAGTATGACATCCAAAAATATGAATAGGAAGCAACACTATTTTCATGTACAACACATGTTTGACAAAATGCCTCAAAGAGGGAAACCTTTTTTAAATTTTCATTTTAAAATTGCAAGGCACCATGTTTGACAAGAGATGATATAGTATTCAATGCTCATGCTTCTTTTGTGGAATATCATGTTTGTGGAAATTTATTATATTTATTTCCTTTGTTTTGGACAAGAAGTGTTAAACTATAAAGGTTGTGTTGTAGTCCGGGGCAGTTCCATGGCCCTCTATATGTTGTAATTAGGGTGTTTGATCGTGTGAAAGGGATTTTTTGAGTGAACTTTAAGGAATTGTTTTTAACACTTCTTTGAATGGTTGTGAGAGTTATGTTTAGGGAATGCTTGTATGACTTCCTGGAATGGTTAAGTCTAACATCCTAACTTAGGGTACGAGGGGAGATAAAAAAAATATTGTTGTGAAGAACTTAATTCCTCACCGATTGAGCCGTGGGGATTATGCCTTGGCAGCAATCGACCTAGGTAAATAACGTTTTGAAGAAGATGTGAAAAATGCAATACCGAGTGGGATGAACGAAGATGAGGCAAGGGCTTCGGTACAACCAATCAATGAGAATGACATTTAGAGGCACAATCTATTCATATAAGCCAACAAAAGAAAGATGGAATGTATGTGAAAGATGAAGAAAAAAATTGCGGAAAGAATTGTAAGTAAAATTGCTGTGAATATGTTATTATTTTAAAATAATTTTTTAAAAACATGTATTAATATTTACCTTCTATTATATTTAGGAAAAAAATTAAGAATGACTAGTTGTGAGGGCAAGTCATTCGTACAGATAAACACGACATCCTATGTTAAGCAACCGAAAAATTGACTACCAGGGGGGCTAGGGGAGTGGGATCATTGATGACCCAATGAGAGGCCTTCGACATTTCTAGGTCCTATGATTGTACAGAACCTTCGAGAGCCGACACCCTACAAAAGAAAAGCGCTTCGCCAAGAGAAACGAATTGAGCAGTAAGACATCCTTAATCGTAAATTGATCCAACACACCGAGCTTGTTCTTTCGAACAACTTAGATGATTTGACACCCAGTTGGATCCCACCATCAAGAGGATCATGTCATTCCCTTAGATATATTGAGTTGAATAGAGAGGCAATAGAGGTGAATCGAAAGGATATAAGGAAAACACTAAGTTTCGAGAGGCAATTGTTCAAACCCAACAATCTTGACATTTCCTTACTAGCAAGTGAATTTTTTTATATATTTTTATTTGTTCAAATTTTTTATAACAATATTGTTTCTAAATTAACATTTATTTTGGTGGTTATGTAGAGATCACTCCCTTGTGAGCTATATATTGATAGAGACATAGGTGGTAGACCACTCCACTTAGCGAACGGAGTTTTGCATGAGTTTTTGATGAAACACCATCACTCTGTACCAATTTCTTAGGGTACTTCTAGGGTTTCTTTAGAGGATTCATCGATTTGGGCACCTCTTTTCCAATCACAAACAGAAAATACAAGAAGGTTGTAATTGCATGGGGAATTTATTTTTCTTTGGCCTCATCGACTTATATATGCAATCCAGTTAAGGATCGACATTAGAAGGAAACACGGCTAGCATCACCTAAACCAGTGGAAATAACACCAAGATCGATCAAAGAAACACATAAATGGGTGCCTAAAACACCCGTGAAGGTTAGACCTCTCATTGCAAGGGTACGAGTCATTCAGGCTCACCACACTTCGCATGGATCAAGTATAATTGGCTCCAACCGCATGATCAAAACTCAACATACACATTCTTGGGAAAAGAATGCATATTCGGATGTAAATGAGAAATCACTGTGTTTTGGAATGATTTTGAAGACCTGTGGAAATGTGAGAAAGTTAATCGAACAATCATGTCTATCTACACATTTTGAGTTATTTCTATCATTTTAATTTTAATTAACTATTTCAATAAATTCACAGCTACATAAATAAAATTTCATTTTGTAAGTACATATTTTTTACCCATAATTTATAGAACGAATTAATTGGATACATGTACCTGGTGTCGATTCAAGAAATTGGTTGTATGAAACAAGACAAGATTGACTACATTCGTAACAGCCTAGGGAGGAAGGATAAGAAGCTTTTCATTTTTCCATACATCGAGAGGTTACACAAACTTTGTTCAATTCATTTACCGGAAACAGACCGTAATTTTTATAGATAATTTATATTTTCTTATTCAGGGACTATTGGAGATTGATTTTGATTGTCCCCGCCTATAACCGCATGTATTGGATGGATTCCCTGCACTTCCAGGCATCATATGCATTTGTCAAGATTTTGGAATTGGCAATGAAGGACAATAGCGAGCAAAATACAATTAATTTTGAGGTGGTCTAAATCCAGGTGGACAATGATCATTTTTTTCCAATTTACAATACATAATTGATATAAGAGTTTAATTAAGGATTTTTTGTTGTTTTAAGTCAGTACAAGAAATAGACGCAAACATGGGAATGCGGCTATTACGTCATGTTATATGCGACTGAGTACATTCAAGAAGTCAAAGATGACTTACTTCCAATTGACAAGGTACATGTACAATTGTTTCTAGCAACCTATCTAAATAATCTTTATAATATTTTATTCTAACAAGTTATTGACAGATTTTCTAGAAGGAATCAAAGCCCTACTCCCAAGATCATATGAACAATGCGAGGAATTCTTTGGCTAGGTATATAATATTTAATCGGTTAGCAGCCCTAGGAAATCCGGATATTGCTAGAGAAACACAATTAGATAAATAATGAAGCTTAGAACTTTTGGAATAGATTCCTAGAGTTTCCTATAACTATTTATAGATTATTTCTTGGTTAGCGTTATCTATAGACTTTTTTCAACATGATTTTCTAGAAGGAATCAAAGCCCTGCTCCCAAGATCATATGAATAATGAAAGGAATTCTTTGGCTAGGCATCTAATATTTAATCGGTTAGCAACCCTAGGAAATCCGGATATTGCTAGAGAAATACAATTAGAAAATAATGAAGCTTAGAACTGTTGGAATAGATTCCTAGTATTTCCTATTCCTATCTATGGATTATGCCTTGGTTAGCGTTATCTATAGATTTTTTTCAAAATGCAAGATACTTTCATCAACTATGTTATATTTGTTGTTTTGGTTTGAGGTCTTTTTTTGCGCCAGAAATATAAATATATATGTGTGTGTGTGTGTTATGACCAAAAGATAATAAATGTTTCCAAATTTGGAACTGTACTCGGACCATGCAAATCCTATACCATGGGCACGATTCCACTTTCCCGAGCTTGGAAACTACTAGGACAGAATCATTTCTGAGCTCGGAAATAAATATCATATGGCCAAAATTAAAGCAATCATTGGATAAAATGGGCATGGAAATAAGACACGAGTTTGGAAATTGTGTAGAAATTACTGATGAGCCAAATGACAAGTTTTCGAGCCAGGAAATAAATGGGTTTCTAAGTTTAGAAACTCTTATTTTTTGTCCAAGCGGTATCTGTAAATTTTCGATGTCAGAAAAATTTAAAGGCGTTCTCTTTGCGTTTTAAAGGCGGTTTGTACCTACCATTTTTGGCATTTTTAAAGGCGGTTCTTGGAATCGCCTTCTTTTGATGGGCAATGGAAGGCAGGACCAAAGAAGGCACAATGAAAGTGCCTTTTATGGTCCAATATAACCTTCTTTTATTACCACCTCCTGCACTAGTGTAAGGTCAAAAAATTTCTTTAGTTTATATATAAAAAGTCAAGTAAGGGTTGACCATTCATTATTTAAGGTCAAAGCATTTCACTAATGTTTATATCTGGAAATTCAAGTAAGGGTTCACCGTTGAATAGTTAAGTCAAGCCATTTTGTTTTCATATGAATGTTGGGAGGCTGTCATCGTGCCTCTCAAAGATAGTATTTATAGGCCCTAATTGCGGCTAACTATTAGAAAGCAGATAGTAGCAAGTCGGGGTCGTCCACAAGGAAAAGGGGGTTTTATCGAATGTTAAGCGTAGTTAAAAGCACACGAAGATATCACTCTACGTGTGTGGTAACCAAGCTGGGGGGTTTTGATTTTAGAAAACACTACGACTACTTTAAATAGCTAAATTAACCAACAATTAGAGAAAACATTATAGCTACAAATACACTAGCACGAAAGATGCAATTAAGATGATAACTAGTCTTGGGCGCACTTGGTTTACACTTCTAGTAATCCTTTGATCATCGACTAATTAACCAATTTTTATGCATTAATCACATATTTTGGAGAACTTATCAACACCTTTCAGGTGAAGATATTTCTCGCCTCTCCTCGGTTATAGTTAGAGTGGACGATCGGTGCCACACAATAACCCTTACCCTCGGGTCACCCTAGACGACCAGCGTCATAGACTTCCCCGAGAATAGCAATACACATGGAGAACCAATACAACTAACACAATATCCTACAAGCGAGA
>JAULKM010156660.1:0-16777 GCA_032355605.1 Rubia tinctorum
CGCGCATGCATACTTCTGTCCAAAACTTCCCAAATCAAAGAAATGAATTCAATCACCATAATATTACATAAATTTTGCTCAAAACTGACTTTAAACACTAAGTATTGGCGCTGGAAATTTTCATCTTTTTTTTCTTTTTATTAGTTTTTTCTCCTTTTTTCTGGGCACATTAGCCATTTTCCCCTGAATTTTCCAGCCCCAATATCACTTTTTTCTTATCATTCTACCGCATATCTAAAGCATGGTACCACTTGATCAATTTACACATTGAAAATCAAGGTACAAACTAATAATTTTATAAAAACCAACAACGATCTAAAAAATCTAAACATAATCACAAGCATGCATATATATATGGGACAACAGAAGGGATAAAAGCAGGATTTGGCTTGATTATTAATGTGTTTCAAACAAAGAAAATGCCAAGCCTTCAAGGGGTTTACTAGGGGTTATGTAAGGTGGGAAATATAAGCTGCGGGTTGAATCCTAAAGTCTTTCATCATTTTCACAAAAAAATAATTCAAGCAATACCAATATCTCTCAAAAAAGGATTCATGTAGAGACTGCTCTACTCTAGCCTCAAACCTCACTTTAAGTTGGCCCAAATGTTCAATTATTTATTTTTTTCGTCATCCTGAGTCTCATTTAGGCCAATTTAAACCAAATATTTTGGAATTATTTACCAAGTTTTTAGTGACATATCAAGCAATCAAATATATCACACAAGAGGTTTGTTATCAACAATTTTAGCCGATCAAAGACCAATAATAACGAGAGTAATATGCTAAATTTGAATTAAAAAACCAAAAATCTTTTTGTAATTTTTTATTTTAAAATGACATTAAACACGTAATACACATAAAAAATGTAAGGAGGACTCAACTAAACAGCAAATAAAAACTGAGGGATTCAAGGGACTTATTTACAGGGGCCAGCCACATAGTGAAGGGTTAAGAGGATGTACTCATTCTGCTCAGGGGAGGATCATGGTGGCGTTTCCTCGTGAAATCTTGCATAATAAAAATTTGAAGCACTAAAACAAGATTCAAATCCAGTAAATCTTTTATTTTCAAACTTTTTCATTTTTTTATTTTTATTTCTCAAAAGAAAAAAAATCAACTAAAAACAAAGGAAAATTGGGTTTCCTCCCACTTAGCCTCTACTTTCGAGACTCTTGGCCTCCTAAGGCCAACGAGGATGATCTCTCTGGGTGGCTTGACCTGAACCACATGGTGGAGAAGTACTTCAAGATCCAAGTGAGCAAAGGAATCATCAAGCCGAGTGACATCAATATTGATGTCCTAGACCTTGAGGAGAGGATAATGTATACCATTATCATCCAGATCCTGATCCCAGCTAGCCATCCTTCCGAGTGTACGATCAACGGGGAGTCTTGTTCTACCACATTGCGGAGAAGAAGGTAGTCTGCCCCGGTTACACCTTTATACAAGAGATGCACATAGTGGCTCTGGCCCCTAGGAGTCGGATACTCTGCTACGATAACGCACCTTTCTGGAGAAGAAGAAAATTCCCATCCGCTCAAAAGAGAATATCCAGCCAAAGTACTATGATGGGAACAACTTCGACTAGAAACATTGGCATTGGGAGGACGTGGATTGATCACAATATCCCCAGGGAAAATCTCGATATATATTCTGCACCGGGTCCCGATGCTATGCCATCAACCTCCATAGTTATACATTCTTCCCTCGCCGTTCATATCCCCCGGCCGGGTAAGAGATTTATTATATTTTTTGGTATTCAAAAATTTATAATTTGAATTTATTAATTACATAAATTAAATAGCTCTTTTTTCACATGACCGGAGCACAATGCATGGGCCATGCTCTTAAGGGACGTGGTTGAGACAAAGCCACTGGCACAACGCATAAACCATAGTGTGCGGGAGATTATCATGGAGTTGGCGGAGCTGAAGGCTCTCATAGGCGGTGCTACTAATGCACTTGTGGACCCGCAGATGGCTACACCAGGATAAGAGCCACATGCCGCTAAGAAGGAGGTGGGCGAGGATGACGATGTGTTGGCCACTGACGAAGATGCAACGGAGTCCAGTGATGAGTCTGGGTCTTCAAGTGATGGGTCTGGGAAGGGTAAAGAGCATGACTACAGAAGCAGTTCGACGAATAAAGATCTTGTAGTACCCGACCCCGAGCCATGATCATCTTTTTATGTATTCATGATTATATGTTTGGATGTTTGCATGAAGTTATGGATGTTGTTTCATTATGCTTTGTAGATGTTGTTTTCATTAGAATTTATATTATAAGCGACAACATACTTTGACTTTGTATTATTGTTAATTATGCTAGAATCTAATATTTTGATCTCATTTTAGTCATTTGTGTTTGGCTGTTGTAAACTCAGAATGAGACCTTTAGAAGCTTCATTCCAAGTTCTGGCTTAAATGGTTAAGTAGTGAAGCTTTTGAAAGTATTGTTCTTATGTGATGTCGCACTTAAGTCGCACCAAAAGTTTCGGTTAGTACGAAAGGTTACCAAATAATATGTAACATTGACTGAATTAAATGATATTTAAATCGATTTAGCCGTTGTTTTGGCTCGAGAGGTAGGTGCGACATTGGCGAAATAAAATCACTCTTACCGATTCATTGGTTGATACATAGTGTGACATAAGTGTCTCTGTTTCATATGTAATTCATTATTTTTATCCTCGAGCGGCAGGTTTAGCGTCGCCGGCATGGTCTAAACATAATCTATATCTTCTTCTTCCTCTTTTTTCATTTGGGGTGCATCTCAATCCATACCCCCATCCTCGTGGTCTCTCCTTAACACTAGCTCCACTTATATATCTTATCCTGGACAACATTATTGGTGCTTGTTAGAGTGTGTAAAATAATGTTAGACATTGAATATGGACTAACCTCTCCCACAAATTAACTCTTCTCATGAATGACCATTGATTGGCTAGAATCACAAGGATCAGCAACATAAAATACCGGTTTAGCCTATGAAGCAAGGATATATGGATCGCTAATAGAACGGTTATGCTCAAGTTGAAAACTGTAAAACCTAGCTCGTCGATTCACCGGCATTGTTATCAACCCATTTGCATTTGAAAAGTGGGACCCTGAATCTTGTGTAGCTCCCATGTTTCCTCAATCACGCCATAGTAAGACATGTTCCAATGGAGAATATTTTTATCCTTCACGCTGATTACATGTAATGCTTTCGCAACTAGGATAGCGGTATGTGTGTCCCATTCATGATTGAGACAATAAACTCATTTATGTCATAGCCCGTGAAAGAAATCACAGTTGCGGAAGGCATGGAAGCTAACCTATTCAAGGTCACAATGTGACTGTCTTCGACTACACTTTGGCATAACCAATCGAGGAAAGAGTGATTGTTTTCAGCAAGTACTTCCATCTTCGACCAACCGAGTGACACTCTTTGATAGTGGACATGTTCATATTCACGTATGGGCAAACCACATATTAATTTCGCAAAACATATAAGTGTGCTTTCATCAACTCGTCTGGGGTTAATACCCTAGCGGTTCCCTTTCACAAACCTTTACCACCGACTCTGTCTTCATGCCGCATTTTTGGTACACCAATTGACTCTTATTCATTCTTTAAGAAATCCATGCAGTATTCTACGACCTTCTCTGTTACATACTTCTGCACAATACTAACATCCATGTGATATTGATTTTTCAAATAACCCTTAAATATCTTCATTTACCTCTCGAGGGGATACATCCATCGAAGATAAACATGACCACATATTAATATCTCCCGTACAATGTGAACCAACAAGTGCACCATTATGTCAAAGAATGTAGGAGGGAAATACATATCCAACTCGCACAATACAATAACTATTTCCTCCTATAGATCCTCCAATTTGTGATGCCTAATCTCTTTACAACATATTGCCTTAAAGAAGTGACATAACCGGGTAATGCACTTCCTGAAAAAAGTTAGAAAGATAGATCTAATTGCAACCGAAAGGAATTATTGAATCAAATAGTGAGAATCATGTGATTGCATACTCCCTAATCTTAGTCCCTCATTTGATACTAGATTTCTAACCCAAAAAGAGTAGCATTTCAGGACATCAATACCTTTTAGGCTGAAACATATCAAGTCTTTTTCAACGTTTGAAAGTGTGTATCAAGCAGTGGGCAAGTACATCTTGGAGCCCCACATCGGGGGCCAAATCAGGTCCAATGCTCATTTCAATCATATCTTTCCTTGACTTCACTCCATCCTATGCCTTACCCGGGATATTTATCTAAGTACCAAGCAAACCATCACAGATGTTCTTTTCAATGTACACCACGTCTAAAGAGTGTCAGACGTTAAGGATCTCCCACTATGGTAGCTTAAAAAAATAGAACGCTTCTTCCAACTACCGGCAACCTTTAGTTTCCTCTTCCTCTTGCCAAAGTCATTTCTTAAATTATGCAACATGTACGAGACTGATACACCTGTTAAAATAGGAGGAGAGGGAGCCAATTCTACCTTGCCATTGAATTCAGAACGTTGATTCCTCCACCGAAAAGTTGGCAGAAGTATCTCCGGTGCCCAATATACACTGCCTTATTTCCATGCCTCAACTGACAATAATCTGTTTCTTCTAAACAAATGGGAGATGTCTTGTGACTTTAATTGAATAACCAGACAAATTTCCATAGGCGGGAAAATCATTCACGGTGCAGAACATCATGGCTTTAAAATCAAACCACTCATTTCGAAACCCATCATACATCCTCACTCCAGGATCCCACATGAGCTTAAGGTCATCCACCTTGGGGGCTAGGTATACATCGATATCGCTGCCCAGTTGCTTCAGACCAGAGATCATTAGAGACAACATAATGTACTTCCTCTTCATTCACAATCATGACAGTAAATTGTAAATCATTACCATCACTGGCCATAAACTATGATTGCTGCTCATATTTCCAAATAGATTTCTTCCATTCGTGCATAAACCTAGCCTCAAATTACGTAGCTCACTCCCAAATTCGGGAAAGGCCACGTCTATCTTTTTCCTTTGATCACCATCGGCTAGATGGTCAATGACTTCTAGATAAACCACAGTCCAATACATATACCAACTCATGTTACTTGCATCATCGGGATTGTCAAACAATCTTCTCAATCGGGGAATTATCAGTGGATTCCAAACAGCCTTGATTAGAACCTTCTTCATCCATTGTTTACCTATTTCTTTGTTTGTATCCACCTCCATTAATTTGAACTTTAGAGCATTACAAGTAGGACATTCTTTCGGATTCATATGATCTCCCCTATACAAGATATAATCATTCCATCAAGCATTTCATAATCCATGTCCATCAAACATAGTATCTTCTTCGCCTCATAGACCATTTCCGGTAGTCTTCCAACCGGAAGCATTTGTTTCAACACTTTCAACAACCCAGAGAACCCAACATCAACAAAAATGTAGTCTTAAATGTTGTCATTCCATCGGGGCACCCATCGTATCATTATGCCCTTGCAAGGCTGAAAGGCTTTCGGGATTGCCACTGTAGTTCTTCACGACCTCCTCAACCAACTCATCCAACATATCATCCTTCTCAGCATGTACATCATTTTTAGTATGCTCATCCACATTCTCCCCATGCTAAAACCAAATGCGTGTGTCGGAACAAAACCGTGTATGAATAAGTCATCCTTCAAACCAGTTGCATCTTCACGAATAACAGTGTTTTGGCACTTCTTTCAAGGACAATATACAAACTACAAATTTTCTTTTGCCGCATTCTCGAATGTATATTTAATGAAGTTAGCTACAAAAGATTGATACTCCTCACTAGTTCAATTTTCATCAAAACAATGAGTTTTATCCATAGACATTCCTACCACATAATAATAAGTACACATT
This sequence comes from Rubia tinctorum, assembly GCA_032355605.1. NCBI lineage: Eukaryota > Viridiplantae > Streptophyta > Magnoliopsida > Gentianales > Rubiaceae > Rubia > Rubia tinctorum. Next base: position 5,898 of record JAULKM010156660.1, read on the forward strand.
CTTTAGGGTCTTATCAAGTGCCATATACAGAGCATGTGTCTTGTGTTACTGAATATATGTAACAAAAAATGTTATATTATGAATCATCAACTATTTATTATGGAAATTTATATGCTGCTATTTAAACATCACACATTCATGTTACATGTTTTTTTACTGAATTCATAAAGCATCAACCAATATGCATTTAACTTATGATCATGTTATAGAAACATCATATAGGTAAAAAGAAGTGATTATATAGTGTCTGTTTAAGAATGTATGTTAACATCAATACAGAAACAGAATAGAGTAGAGTAGTAGGTAATTTTTTTATTGCACAAGCCATAACTAAGTTATGATCTGTAAATATAGTTATTGGATCTTTTCCTCTCATTGACTTTTTCAACATTTCCAGCAACCAAACAAAAGTCTCTTTCTTTTCATCCTCAGTAAGCACACAACCCACAACCAAACACCACGATGTTTAACGTATTCCAAAAATTGAAGCACAAATAAGGTTGTAAATGTTTTTCCTGTAAGTGGTGTCAAATATCATGCAACCCCATACAACATGTAGTCTTTTTCCATCATCACATCCCTCCAAAAAAGTGCGGTCAATTTTCTATCTTTATCAAGTATAACCTAAAGAAGAAATCCTCTTTTCTTCCATAAATTTGGTACAACACATAAATAACATATTGTTCATCACCTCCTTTTATGGATTTTATCCTTGATATATTTACATAATATAGGGTCCCTCACTATGTGACCTACATTTTCTTCTTCCCTAGCATTGCACGCCAAATATTTGAAAATTGCAGTTGGCCTTAGATTTAACCAATTACATAACCTCAATTTCTCTTGTCGTTTTCATCCGCTATCTTTTGATGTTTAGACTCTATCTTTCGATGTCTACATAGCAAGTACTGTCAATTTTTTACTTGTAAATTCACGGTTATGCTGAGTGATATGATGCATGATTTCATAGATGTTGTCATAGACAAGTTTGACCCTGTCATCCTATTTTTATAATAGGAAATCCTTGGTTTTTCTTCTCTCATTTAGTGTTTGTTAGCTTGTAGTGTGTTGAGTTCTTGAAACTGGTTTTCCTTGATGAGAGCACGAGTAATATTTTTCCTTGACCTTTTCTTCACTTGTTAGTTTTTGTGTTGACTTCCTTACACCAAATTTGAGCGGCGTTGCATGTGCGCATTATAATGTTTCAAACACTTCCCATATGTTTGCTCGTACTCTTTGTAAGGATTCAGTTTGATCTATCTCTAACAAGTTTAATAAATCATTGCATAAATCATTTCTTAAAAAAACACACAGAAATCTTAGTATTATATTACTCGGCAATTTAGTGAATTGTGATTTTACTAAAATATCATGTTATATATTTATAACATCAAAAAAACTTATGCCTAACATCATCTCCTATCAATTTCAACATCAGTTTGAGAGAGAAATTTTTCATAATGAAATTGTTTGGCAAGTATGGTGTATCGTGGAGGAAGCTAAAGAACTTCTTGTCCAAATGGAAGAAAAAGTCATCTTGGAAGTTGTTATAGGTACATATTGTTGTATGTATCGATTAGTAAAAAAAATTAGGTTCAACCTATTCAACCTTTTATAAGTGTAAATATTTAAGAATCAATACAAACTGGAGTTGATTGTATGAGATAAGTGGGTGTTTTCCTATAACTGATAAATATGTTTTATTTGCTATAATTTTGGAAAATGTTTAAAACTTCATGATCCAACCCTAATTTGTTTGTATAAAAAGTGCAATTATAACCTAAAAATAAAAAATTCTTCCCTGATATAACCCTAAAAATCAAAATTAAGTAGCGATATAACCTAGATTTCTTTTAAGGTTCTGACGATGAAGAGGGTAAAATCGTCCAGCTTTTTTTAGAAACAACCCAGGGTTTTTTCATTTTCGAGATGGACAACGCTGGATTTTCTAGGGTCAACGCCGGAGATGACAACTTTGGGTACAACTGCAAAATTCATCAATAAGTTAGGGTTGGTTTGACACTTCAAAATTTTACAATGTTATTTTGCCACTTTCACAAAATAATATGGTTAGAGCATCTGCAAATACCATACTCCCTCCATCCCATAAGTAATTGCACAATTACTTTTTCACTGTCTTTAATGAGCACGTTTGACTATAAATATCTTTAGTTACCCGTAATAATACCGCATAAAAATTTGATATTTAAAAAATAGATGTTTAGATGAATCTAACAAGATCCCACATGATATTTTTATTATATATAGATTTATTTTTATTAACGGTCAAAGTTTGCAAAGTTTGACTCCCAAAAAGCAATTGTGCAATTACTTATGGGATGGAGGGAGTATACATCATTAGAATAATTTAGATCATCGTTTACATACTCTTTTTTTTTTTGCATAATGTATAGGAGGATCAACAACATTGTTTAAAACTTCAAAATATGTGGTCGTAGCATGATATCTAACATGTGAAACATCAAGCTTTTTTTCCAATAACAGATAATATTTGACAACTTTATGCGAAACATTGATTCAAATCAATAAGTGTCGCCGTATTCACTTTTTAATCAGAGAGGTGAAAGTTTCAGTTCAACATCAAGAAATTTTGTGTATGAGAAACTGTACTTTTGTAAAACTTATGATTTATTCGTTCTTGAGATCAGTTTCAATTTGTTGTGTATGATTCTGACGTTGCATTGTCTGTACAATAGCTAAATAAGTGTTGAGTTGGTGATCATGTTCTTCACTTATTATCTTGAGTTTTTGAATCGACGGTTTATGAAAATTGATTCAGAATAGAAAATTATGTAGGATAATGTTAAATTAGTACATAATCGATTTTACAGATTGCATGATTGATCATTTGCTGATGTTGATCAATTTTGTTGCACTTGATCACTGATGATTAACAGCGGTTGGAGGTTCTCTGGATTGCGATTGATTTTTGTTTATGATTTGTTGGTGAATCGCAGACAAAGGAGAGTTTTTTGTGGGAGGTATGTTTTCATCACAGCGCCTTCAAACAGAACTTGGACTTTAGGTTGATTCAAGTATAATTGCAGTTTGGTCACTCAGTTTTTCGCGCGTTACAGCATCCACCCACCCTGGGCCGAAACTAATTGTGAATTGGAGCTCGGATTTTATTTGTCATTTTCTAGTATTTCTTTTAGTCTTTGGTCTCACCATGAGACGGTCTTGCAGAAGACGGACTATGTACCGTATAAGAATTAATAAAAAGATATTTCAATTTGATAAAATTTAGAGCAAATAACTTCGGTGGCCTCTCAACTATCACGATTTCCACCTTTTCCCCCTAGCTTTTTTTAAACTCTTTTGACCCCTAAACTTGCAGAACTCTTGATTCATGGCACTTCCGTCAAGTCAAAGAGGTAAGTTTGGTGCCAATTTTAAGGGCAAAATAATCATTTCCCATTTTTCTTTTTTCCTCTATCTTTTTTCCTTTTTTTCTTTTCCTCTTTCCCTTTTTTTCTTTTCTTCCCGTTTCCTCCCCTTCCCCTTCCCAGCTCCTGCTTCTCCACCACTATTCACTGCCCTTCCGACCTCTCCCTCTTCATCAATGGCAATATTTCTTCTTCATCACCATCTCTCCCAACCTCCTCAATCTCATTGTTTGACATTTCTTGTATCTCAACACTACTATTTTTACCGCGAACTAACAAAAAGTTCTTTGCCATTCTCACCGCCTTCGTTCTCATTGCCAGCCACTTCATCGCTTCCTCTATTGCGTCGGTGCCAGAAGAACGAGTCTTTGCATCCGGGGCAAGACCCGAGCCTATTCTCGACCCGATCCACGTATAATTCTAGGCATATTTTGAACCCACATTCCCATCGGAGCTCCGAGGTCTTATCCTGGCATCTTCGTCACATCCTCCGGTTGGCAAAAAAATACCCATCCTAAAGTATCCATTTCCTTTGGACCCGCCCAGGAACACGGCCCGCATACCCAGCTCGACTTGTGGTGCTGAAAAGACGGGGATACTATTCTTCTTCCCCTGCCCACCATCTTTCTATCCCCCTCCCGAAACTTATGCAAAAAGGAAAGCTCATTGAGACGGCGGTGGGAAGATTGAAATAGAGGTGGGGTGTGGTGGGTCACGGGAAGGGGAATGGGAAAGCGGAAAAGAAAAAAAGGAAAGAGGAAAATAAAAAAGGAAAATGAAATGTGAGAAATGACTATTTTGCCCTTAAAATTGACTCTTTTGACCAAACTTAACGCTATGAGATGACGTAATGGCCACAACTTAACAATTCTGCAAGTTTATGGGTCAAAAGAGTTCAAAAAAATAGATAAGGGGCAAGAGGTGAAAGATCGTGATAGCTAAGGGTCGCCGAAATCACTTGCTCTAAAATTTAATTTGATATTTAAATTCAAATTTTTGATATATAAATTTAAGGTAAAGTGCATAAACAACCCTATTAAATTTCAAAAGTGCCGATATAACCCTTTTAAATTTGAAATTGCGAAACTAACCCTAAGATTTTGAGCAATGGTGCAAATATATCAAATTGCACTATTCTGGCGTTCACTAAAGGAATTTAAGCGTTGACCTAATTTTTAAAAAGGGAAAAATACCCCTAAGTTTAAAAATAGTTACATAATGACCATTATACCTCCAGGTTTCACCGTCGGTTAACACTGGACTTCGCGGGACAATGGTGGTCTGGTTAGATCAGTACTTTTATTAATAGGACAGGGTTAGACCAGCACTTTAGTAAAAAATACATGGTTAGATCAGCACTTCAGTAAAAAAGTTATAGGGTTAAATCAACACTTATGTAAAAGAGATAGGGTCAGATCAGCACTGTCATAAAAAATATCTTCTTGATGAGTTCCCATTCCTTATAAATATGCCTTCATTACAACTTCATAATCTAATGTAGGCGATGATGGCGAGGTTTAGGATCCGTGTGAGGGGATTTACGAGACCAACGACACTAGTCGAACACTGGTTAGATATTTAACAACAGAAAGGGACGAAAGGGATGCAAGTGAGTGATAGGATTAAAAGGGATTTTGGGATGTTTAAAATTATGATTTTGCTTTTTATAAATTTTATGTTTTTAAATTTGTAGGGCCAATCTGGTCTTTTCATATCAAATAGATGATACTAGTGTTTGACCAATTTTTTTGATGAGACCGGGGATATATTAACATTTTTTAAAAATGGGGGTTATGTTTGCACATATCAAAAAGTTGAGAGTTATATAAGAACTTTATTCATTTTAGTTATATGACTATGGATTCAATCTGAACAATTATTTGATCTGGTCTAATTTAAAATTAAATACATTATTTTAAAAATAAAAGTAAAAGAAAATGGTTCCATTTGAAACAAGGCTGTCCCGATATAAAATTTCAATAGTTAATTTGGTCGGGCCTAAAACCGGGACGGGGGGTTTGAAGTTGTCCATTCTCATTAGGTGCAACTAAATATGCATACACTCCCTCCGTCCCATGTATTTTGGCATACTTTCTATTTTGGTCAATCCCATAAATAATGGTATACTTTGAAAATTATTTAAAATGACAAATAATATGATATTAAATTCCCACAATGTCCTCTTTACCTTTAAGAACTTTAAGAGTGGACCTAATCTTTTTTTTTCTTAACTTTTTTTTTAAATCAAACACATATTAATGGGGGGATGCTTATTAGGATCCCCAAACCATACAAAAAGAATTAATAAAGTCTTTACAAGAGGATTGGTCAAGTATTATCTTGACTTTTTAACAAAAGGTAGACAAAGGCAAAAAGTTGCCACCTAATATTTTGTTCTACTAACAAAAATAGCAGACATAGGTAGAAATTGGAAATGATTCCAGTGTTTGCACCTCCACCCCTCGTGTTAATGCTAAAACCTTGCTAGATTTCCAATTTCTCTCTATGTTTTGATGGATGTATTCCTCTGTACTTGTGTCTGTTTCCAGGTTCAAAGCTCCTGGAAATTCATCTGAATTTGTGAACCGAAAGAGTGAGTTGCATCTGTTCAGTTGATGTTCCCCACCTTCCGCCTGTTTTAAATTTGGCATAAAACTTGAAGTGGACCAAAAAGGGGTTTGCTCATGCTTTGAATTCTGCAGGACTTCTCTTTTTTTGTAGCCAAGTGAGTAATCTGCAAAAACTTTCATCAGCAGTATCCATTCAATTAACTCATATGTTAGGCACATTTAATCAACCTAAGTTTGCTTTCTTTTGTTTTCTGATCTAGCTGAGCATATTTCAGTGTGTAAGATTGCATATTTCCCTTAGCAGCCTGTTTGGCTAAAGCACCCGCAACCTAATTCCATTCTCCCAGAACATGAGAGAGCTGGAATTCAGATAGGGATTTGTGTAGTGTGTGTGTGTGTGTGCAATGTCAAAGTGTTGCCATGAAGATTTATAAGGATCTCTAATGCAGTGGAAAACTTGTATATTATCTGTTTCTATGATGAACTGATTACTCTCCAAAGTTGTTGCCAATGGTAACCTTTTTGAACAGCTATAAGTTCAACATGGAAACTGGAGATAGCTGGTACAGAAGAGATATATGCAGATATGAATTTACCTTGAAGATCTCTTATGACAACTCCAATCCACGGTATGGTTTTCCTCTTACCCAGGAAGCATCCACATTGATTTTAAAATGGCAAGATGGCATTTTCCGATTCACTATGCTGATGTTAGGCTTCCTAGGTATGTTCAGCTTAGGAATTATACATGTTGTAACCCAAATTTTTTTCTACAAGTTTATGGGAGGCTAGAGTTTTTTTATGGAAAGTAAAAAAAAAATAGATCCTCTTTGATGAGCTTCATGATATTAATAATATTAGGTTTTATCTCATCAAATATAAAAGTTATTTCTAGCTTTCCAAAGGTTCCAGGTTGCAAAAGATGGTAAGATGTTCACCAGGTGTGAGTGTACATCAGATGTTCCCTTATATGACCAGTAAAATGACAGTCTATTAAAAATTGAGTGAAAGTCAGGCACTGTGATGCCTAAGATAGAGTTAATCTCATACCATATTTCTTTTGCAAATGTATATGAAATAAAAAATGAGACAGTGAATCCAAGTTGCAACACATAGGGCATTTAGAAGCAAGTGATATTTTTGAAAACACCAAAATATCATCAAAAGGAAACACAACATTAACCAGCTTCCATAAAAATATAGAAATTGTTTTTGGTAAATAAGCACTCCAAACCTGTTTCAATTATCTAAGGTTACCTCGATGTAGAGCAATAATCTGGTGACTAGCTTTGAAAGAGAAGTTCCCATTTGTTTTGCTGGTTTCCAGATCATTCTATCTTGTCTATCCTGATGGAGTTTAGATTCCTGCAGAAAAGCGATAATGTCAGGATTGAGATGACTTAGGTTAGGCATGTAAATATCCTTAATATTTACAAACTGAGCCACTGATAAGTCGGGGGGGATTATGTTGGATGCAATCCTGTCCATGAAAGGGCACCAAAACCTATCCAAGATGTCAAAAAGTTTGAGAGTCCATTTGCAATTAAAACCCTAGTATTGATGAGTGCCAAAGGATCCATTTTCAGAATTCTTTTCCAATTTTGTGAATTTCTCTTGTTATGTGGCAGTGACCACATAAACTGAGCCCATGGAGTAATTCCTAGTTGGAATTTTCACCCTATCTTAAGAGAAAATGTGGCAATGATGTCTGTTAGCTTCCTTAAACATAGACCATTTTGTTCCAGTGCGTAACACATCCTATCAAAACTAATCCAAACTTTTTTATTTCCATTATGACTTTCCCCCCAGAAAAATCTAGTTATTTTAATTTTTAAAGCTTTCACTATGTATATTGGGGGTTCCATGACAGCCCACAAGTGTTGTGGGATAGAGTACATAACTAATTTTATGAGAGTCAATCTACCAGCAGTGCTCAACCAGATATTTTTCCAATTCTTAAGTTTCCTGTCATAAAGTTCCAGCAGAGGCTGAAAGTAGCTTGCTTTAGTTCTCCCCTTGAAAATTGGGCAACCTAAATAAATAAAAAAGGTACCAAGTTTCACCCACAATTAATTTCTTATTAAGCTTTCATGAGATCTTGTGGCTGAGTTATTAATGAAATAGTTACTTTTCTCATAGTTAATCTTCTGTCCAGAAGTAAGTTCAAAAATTCCTAAAAAAGCTTTCAGTCTAATAACAGTGCTTCCAGTGGTTTTAAAAATAATACTATATCATATGCATAGCTAAGATGAGAACAAGGAATTGTACCAGCAGGCAATTGATAATGCTTAAGTTTACCATTCAGAAAACAAAATTGTAAACTCCTAAAGAAACCTAGGACTTAATCATTTCCCAAGTTGTAAACTTCTAGTGGTAGTTGATAATGCTTAAGTTTACCATCTAGGACCTAATCTGTTCTCGAATATATCTCTATTTTTCCACAATTATTTCATTCCACATAAGTGTACATAATACTTTGGTCCAAAAGAAATTATGCCAATATTCTTAGGACAGCGGGAGTAATATTTTTTTCATTAATGTCCCATCATTAATTATTTATTCAATTTTACTATTCCCTTTGTCCCAACCAAGAGATAGTCTCCTATGAGGCAGCCTAAACTTTAGGCATGGGCCTTTATGCAATTCTAACTATATTCTAGATCTAGGGACCTATTTCTAATAATTTTACAGAGACATAACTCTAATAATTTTACATGGACCTATTGCTAATATTTTTTCCAGGGTTTTTTGGTCCAATTTTTCCCATCATTTTCCAGCTATCTGTGATCTGTAAAAAAATCAATAAAATATTTTTAAAATGAAAAAAAATCAACATGATCATCAAAATGAAAATTATAAACATCAGGTACAACTAGCATAACATCAACGAAAATTATAAAACATCGACTAAAAAATTGTAGCAAAAAATGTATATAAAATAAAATAAAACAGCAAACAATATTTTAAAAATCAAATAAAAATTTGAAAATTTTAAAAAACGTTGACTACAACTAACAAAACATCAACTAAAAATCATAAAAACATCAACAATCATAAACTGAAAATCATAAAAACATCAACAAAGCATCAATTACCAAAAAAATAATTTTAAAAAAAACTACAAACATCAACCAATATCAACCAAATGCTAAAACATCAATTCCTACCACCTAAACTACACCCAGAAAATGAAACAGTCAACATAAGGGAAAAAATACTACAAAAAGTCAACCTATATCACCCAAAAAACTACAAACATCAACTAGTATCACCTAAAACTCACCTAAAAAATGAAAAACATCAACGTGAAAAGAAAAGAAAAACTAAAAATATCAACCCATATAACCCAAAAAAACTATAAAACATCAACTCATATCAAATAAAACTCACACGGAAAATGAAAAACATCAACACAAGAGAAATAAACAAAAAATATCAACAAAAAAACTGCGGTACCTCAAGAGTATAAATTATTCATTCTGAAAGTCATAAAACATCAACAATTTGTTTTTTAGAAAAACTACAAATATCAACCAATATCACCAAAAGCTACAAACATCAACTCCTAACACCTGAACTTCATTTGGAAAAAAACATCAACATAAGAAAAAAATACACTACGAACATCAACTCCTATTACTTAAACCTCAGCCGAAAAATGAAAAATATCAACATGAGAAAATAAAATAAAAAACCTACAAATATCCATCTATATCACGAAAAAAATAATTACAAAACATCAACACGTATCAATTAAACCTCACCCGAATAATGAAAACATCAACATGAGAGGAAAAACAAAAAAACTAAAAATATCAACCCATATAACCTAAAAACTACAAAACATAGACTCATATCAACTAAAACTCACCCGGAAAATGAAAAATATCAACATCAAAAGAAAAAAAAACTTAAAACATAAAAAAAACTACGGTACCTCAAGGGTATAATTATTCACTCTTAAAATCATAAAACATTAACTTTTAAAAAAAAACTACAAATATCAACATATATCACCCAAAAGTTACAAACATCAACTCCTAACACCTGAACCACGTCCGAAAAATGAAAAACATCAGCATTAGGGAGGGTTAAAGTCATGTTAAATAGCACGTAGAGAACAAATATACTACATTATTTAATAACAGTTGCCAAACAACAATTGTCAGTGCATAAGCAAAAAATGAATATGGATTATTAATAAGAGTGAAAGGACTTGAGTACTCCAAACCAAATTGCACACACAAAGAGAGAGGGAGGAGTACATTATTATTTATGAAAAACAACACTCAAATCAAAATGCACGCAAACCAAACATGAAAAATCAAAAAGTAAAAAAGCGAATGTCAATCTCTTAGAAGAAAAAGATATCTACGATCTACACATTTCCTAAACCTCAAAATATGTGCATCAAAATTAAAGGAAGGATTAACTTCGGCGGCTTCGGCACAAAGATCGGCCACCGGTAAGTTGGCGAGAAAATATGTTCAATCCCTTACGATGAAGGTATAGATTTGCAGATGTGCCGTCATTGCTCCTCCGACGTCCTCCGTCGCAGAAGCTCCGCGGAAGAAGAAGCTTCTGATTCGAGTGTTTTCTTATCTCACCGCGAAAGAAGAAGAAGAAGTGCGGTGGTTTCCAATCAGAAGATTCCGATTTGAGTCTATTCTGCACCAGTGCCACCGCAACTCTGCAACCACAGCGACGGAAGAAGAAGAATCGTCGGCGCTGAAATCCTAGCTCCGCCGATGATAATCGCAATGCCGCCCTAGCGATGCCGGTGAGGTGCAATCGTGACGTCGATGAGGTGCCCTAGTGGGAGGCCATCGTCGTGCCTCTCAAAGATAGTATTTATAAGCCCTAATTGCGGCTATACTACTAGAAAGTAGATAGTGGCAAGTCG
>JAULKM010156666.1:0-16777 GCA_032355605.1 Rubia tinctorum
TATTTTAAATTATATAAAAATAAATCATAATTTTATTTATTATTTAAATATTATTACATTTAAAAATAATATATTTTTATTCAAATAAATTATAAAAAATTACTATTTTTATATAATTTTGGTCGATTTTGGTTGACCCAGACCTAGTCTGACCCGACCCGACCCTAAACTATGGAAATTTTGACCTGACCCGACCCATTCGTCCCAAAATTTTCGGTCAATTTGGGCCAGGATAGTTGACCCGCCCCGACCCATGAACACCCCTAGTATGTACCAATTTAACCCTAACTTTTGAAAAATTTGTGCCGATATAGCCAAACTCCCTAATTCTGGAATTGATTAAATAATTTCAAACATGATTAAAAACTGAAATGACAAAAATACCCCTCTAACCTTATCTCCCTTTCTTCTTCCTTTCTTCTTAAAACCTATCTCCCTTTCTAACACCAGCCACCATCTGCCACCCAGCCACCCACAACCTCTCCCTGACAAACACCATCCACAACCTCTCTCAAATTTTGCCAGCAGCGGCAAAGAATTAGATTCGTCGCCAGCTTTTCGAGTCTAGTGAAATATGAATCAACTTTCGTAAACAAATAGATTTTGCGTTTTGTGAATCCCTCCACCGCCAGGTGAGACGCCGGGTGAGACATCGACTTCTTCCCCTCTGCCGCTGGCTTCTTTCTCACCCCCACCGTGTTCCCCCGCTTGCTTCATCCTCTCCGCCCAAGTTTCTTCTTCTCCGTCGCCAACTTCTTCCCTCACCCCGCTCACTTTTTCACCTCCGCCATGGGTGAGATATTGGCGCCCCCATGTTCAAACTAAATATTAAAGTCAAACGAGATATAACAGATCAAACTAAAAACAAAGCAAAAACTAAAAATCAAAACACTAAAATGAAAATTCAACTTCAACAACTTCAATTTCTGGATACGATTTTGCTTGCGAGTGTGTGACTGTTCCCTCGCCCGCGCGGTGTTCCTCACTCGCTTCTTTCACTCCGCCGCTGGCTTCTTCCCTCACCCCTGCTCGTTTCTTCCCCTCCGCCGCGGGTGAGATATGGGCACCATTATGTTCGTCGGGGAAGGAAACCCAGTGAAATGGGGGGGGGGGAAGAAATCCTATGAATCAGAGTTATTAAACAAACCCTCCGCTGCGGGGGAAGCAAGAAATGGGGGGAGGGTTTATTTTCTCTTCTAATTAATTTTCTTTTCTAGTTTAAGGGTAAAATTGTCTTTTCAATAATTCCAGGCCATGTGAAAATTAACTAAAAAAATCAAACGAGTCAGAGGTTATATTGGCATTTTCTGAGATTGCAAGGTTATATTGATACTTTCAGCCTAAAGTCAGGGTCATTTTAGCACTTTACTCAAAATTGTAATATTGCTACTAAATTTTTGTACCTTTCTATAAATCTAACCGACTCTGTCTTTTCATATATCTATGGGAAAATGGGTTTTTCCAAACCTTTGCCTAACTTATTAGTTGAATTTGACCCGAAGCTTTAACCTGTGATTTTTTCATCATTTTATGGTAAAATTGCACTTGAGTCCCTGATCTTTCAATAATTTATGGAAAACCATCTTTCAAGAGCGGGCTCTTAAAAATTACAAAAATAATATTTTTTTTAGTTACTCTAATTGTTAAGCGATCTAACACGAGATATCTTATATTTAAATATTAATAAAATGAATGGAATACCTAACAAATTTGAGATGCTCCCTTGTGAGCCAAATTAAACTTTAGGCAGTGATCAATATATAAAAGCTAAAACAAAATTTTATCTTCTTTGAAATTATTTTTAACTTTAAAAAAACTCATCCCAACTAAAATATTTAATAATTATATAATAATCTCTGTCTAAAATTTGGAAGAGTCCGTCTCCTGAAAGAAGGTATTTTCATAAGTCATGGAAAGACCAAAGTTTAAAGTGTAAATTAGAAGAAATTAAGATAAAATTTCCGGGTTGTGTGAACCGGGTTATAAAATTTATAACTACTACACGTTGCATAATAAAACTTTAATATTGCAACAAAGACCTTTTACTTTTAATATTATAATTAAACCCTGTCTTTCCATAAACCTATGGAAAAACCGTTTTCCCCAAGATTTTGCCATGAAAAATTTAGCGTATTTCCTGATTCTATTTTGAAGTTAAAAATCAAATTTAGAGTCCTTTTAGAAGATAGTTTTTTCATAAGTTAATAAAATATTAAAGATTCATGTGCTATTTTACCACAAAAATATAAAAAAATCACGGGTTAAAGAAATTAAAATTTGTCTCACTTGTTTCAATAGCAGTGTTACATAATATAAACCACCAACTTCATATTATTCTAATTAAACTTCATCTTTACATATGTCTATGGAAAGACGTTCTTTCCCAAATTTTATCTTAAGAGTAAAGTACATTCATGCCCTTCGGCTCCTTGTTTATTGCACATATACCCCTTAGTTTTCGAAAGTGCACATATACCTCGATTTCTTGTTTTTGCATTCATACCCCTCATTTTTTAAACATCGATTTTTGGTTATAGGGATACATGTGCATTTTCAAAAAATTGGTAGGGGTATATGTACACTTTTAAAAAACTGGGGATATATGTACACTAAACAAAAAACTCGGAGATATAAATACATTTTACCCAACATTTATAGGTAAAGTCGTGCGAAAGACCGTCTTTCCACAAGCTTATGGAAAGACGGAATTTAATTAGAATAATAAAAAGTTAGAGATCTTAGTTGCAATATTACAATTTTATTATGCAACATGTAGTAGTTATAAAATTTATAACTCAATTCATGCAACCCAAATTTTTTATCTTTATTACTTCTAATTTACACTATAAACCTTGATCTTTCCATGACTTATGGAAAAACGTTTTTCAAGAGACGGACTCAAATTTAAAAGAGAAAATTTATATTTAAACCTTTCAGTAGATAAAAAAACATTCAAAGATAGCTAAAACGATTAGCCGGCAAATAACCGACATCTTATATATATAAACCACTATAGAAGGATGTATTGTGAATTGGACTGGATTAGTGGTAAGTCACACTCTTTGTAACTGAGAGGTGGAAAGTTTAAAACACGTATCTTTCAAGAATTGTACTAATATTCCATTTGCGTATAATCATTATCCACAAACTAAACTTGCACAATACGCCATTAGCATAATTAAGTGGACAAATTAATTACGCCCCGAACCACATCTCCTAACTTTGATTTGTTCAAACTATCGTGTTTATTTTGTTGTAATTAAAAAAATAAGAGGAAGTTTTAGAAAATGTGGTCAATCTATAATTTTATAAACAAATCTCTTGGCTTTTAACTTAGAAATTATAAATTTTTTAAAATATAAATATTGTTTTTTTAAGTTAAAACAATATGTATTTGAATGTGAAAAAATATATATAAAAAGTTTCTGTCTCTTGAAAGACGGTCTTTCTATAAGTTACGAAAAGTCCAAGGTTTAAATTGCAAATTAGAAGAAATTAAGATAAAAATGTTGGATTGCATTAATCGGGTCATAAAATTATAGTTACTACACGTTGAATAATAAATTTTTAATATTGGAACTAAAACCTTTTAACTTTCTATAATCTAATTCAATCTCGTCTTTCCATATTCCTATGGAAAGATGATATTTCCCAAGACGTTGCCTAAAAAATATTTTAAAATACATTTTTTAAAATTTTAAATTTAGTATGTAGTTTAACAAACGTAATGTATAAGTTAAAAATACTCATGGAAGTCAGGAGACTTACTCAAAATATAATTTTATTCAGCCATAATAAATATTTCCATTAGAGTTCGTCTCTTGAAAGATTATCTTTCCATAAATCATGGAAAGACCATGATTTAAAGTGTAAATTAGAAGAAATGAAAAAAAATTGGGTTGCATGAATCGGGTTATATACTTTATAATTACTAAATGTTGCATAATAAATTTTTAATATTGCATCTAATACCTTTTAGCTTTTATTATTCTAATTAAACTCCGTTTTCCCATAAGTTTATGGAAAAACGATTTTCCCAAGATTTTGTCTTTCCATTAAGACTCTTTTATCATTTTAAATTAACATCATAATATTAATGAAATTAGGATTTCATTATCATTTTCTTATTTGCATTGAACGGAACTAAATAGGTCAAATTAAATTGAACTGAAGTAAATGTGCATTTAATCCTCAAAATGGAAGGTTAATCCTTTTTTATACATATATTAAAGGAGAATAATTATCATATCATTAATTCATTCTTCTCTAGGAATATTGATCATTATTGTCGACCATTTATCTAGATTGATTTTAATACCTTAAAAAAATTAAGTTCCACGTTAGTATTAGCTCGAGAAATTATGAATAGTACCGGTCGAATTATGATCGTGAATTCGTGATTCAAAACTTGAATCGGGGTTGTTGTGAACTACGTGCAGGCAGTTTTGAGACTAAGATTCAGTTGATTATTGAAGTAACTACTACGTACGAATCAATACTTATTAAACTCAACCAAATTAGTTGAGAAAGTTATGAAAATTTGATGCTTGATCTTGTCTTGTTCCCTGCTGGTATTTATGGGGTCGTTGACTATTTCTTCACCGAACATTTTCGGTAAAAGAAAATATATTTTTGTGTTAAATGTTTTTCTAAACCTATCTCTGGTTAAAAATGATAATATAACCCTGTAAAATAAAAATATATTAAAATAATCATAACTTTAGTTTGAACTGTATAACATTTTGACATTATTCCAGCGTTGACTCACCAATTCAGGTTTGGACTGGACATGAAATAACAAAAATACCCTTTACCCCACCATCCTCCCAAGCTACCACCACTCACCCTAGCCCCACCACCACCACCACCACCCACCCTAACCACAACCACACGCCCCAACCATCACCAGGGCTAGTCCAAACCCAATTGAGCCATGGGGAGAAGAAAAATTTTGGCCCTTCGTTAATAAATAAATTCTTCTTTCGAAATTATTTTGTATTTTAGTTTTTTAGAACATTTTCAATAAAAAGGCTCCTTCCGCCTCAAGTTGAATTCGAAACTTGATAAAAAAATTTGTTCAATTTCTACTGAAACAGAGAGATTGTATATGATAGGATGAGAACATATATGCAAAATTTCAAACGAATTCGGGTTTAGATTAATAAAATTTTATTTAAAATTATTTATTTATTAGTAAATGAAAAAATTAAAATTCTAGTTAAATTAATGAGATAATATTAAATGAATATACATAAACATTTGTTTTGTGAACAAATTCGATAAAAATAATTAACACAACATATATTATTTTACATAGATATTAAACAAATAAATATGAATGAAAATCTAATACTCTTTTACAAATGATAATAACAAATGTGTGCACTCAGTATCTATACAAAAATTATTAGTGCAACATAAAAAAATGCAAGAAGAAAATTGAGCCCAATAAATCTTTCTTACACTGCAGTTTTAGAATTTTTTAAAAATTTGGGCCCAGAGTACTAGATTAGTTAACACACTATTTTGCCCATTTCTTAAAAGTTTAGAAAGTTTTTACCTTCTTCCCATACTAAATAGTTTTCAAGTTGTGTTAAATGTGTCATTGCATCTTTGGACCCTTCCTAGCATAAGTGTGTAGGGTATACATGCTTTAATTTTTTTAGGCCCTTCCCAATTTTAGGCCCAGTGCGTTCGCTATGCAAAAACTCTGAATTGCGGAATTTTAGATCTTTGACAACAATAGGGATTTCGCAAACCCTATGGTGGCCGCATGAAATTCAAGCGTCTAGCCCTCGGGGGTCACTTAATTTTGACTTGCTTACTAACTAGCCTGCGGGATTAGTTCACAAGATTAGTGATACTTAATTAACCTGCAAGATTAAACAACAATGAAAATTAATTCTCGCAAGCAATAAACTCGAAAATCTGAATTTTTGTTTGATAATAATGTTGTGTAAAAGTGTATAATTTCGTGGATGACCTCCCCTATTTATAGGGTATAATTCGGTATGTACAAATAGAAACTGAAAAGAATTATGACAGGTTTAGGAAGCTAAAATCATCTCTAACTAAAATACCTAAAATAAAATGAATATATATATATGGCCGCAATTTATTCAAGCTAATCTTGAATAAATATTGTCTTATCTAATCTTACCAAATCTAATTCTAGTCAAACCAAAATTGCTAAATTACAATATTTCTAAATTAACTCTCAATACGAGCACACCACCTCATTAAAAAATTCAGTGGGAAAAAGAGTGTAGTGTTAAATTCCTAAAAATACTAAACTAAAAAAATATAATAAATGACAATTTTGACATTTTATCAGCATTGTTCTCAGGTCGGCCATGGCCACCACCACCCATCACAGCTACCACCACCTCCCCCAGCCATCACCACCTGTCACAGCCACCACCACCACACGCCCCAACCACCACTCGCCAAAGCCCACACCACCACAATGGCCAACACCTCTGCTCAAATAAGGATTTCTCCTTTCACCCTCCCTGCCACCCCTGGCGACGAAGCCCTCTCAGGCGACGAGAAAAAAAGGCGGAGAACCCTCCCCCCTTCCCGGTGCCACCGTCGCACAAACATCGAAGCCACCGCCGCACACGGAAGAAATGAGTTAGCGAAGGAGATTGTAGTTCGTGAAGGTAGCAGGATGCGTCTGCGGAGGTCCGTGAAGAAGAAATCGGCAAAAGAAGAAAAGGGTAGAGGAGATTCGTGAGGTTACTCTCTTTAGTTTACGTAGCTTATGGTGAATTTTCCTTTTAGTCTCAGGACCTTAATCTGTACGCCACTTTCATGTTTTCAATTCATGGTACGAGGAACCAAATAAATATCCTCACCATCCCTTCGGGTGGGTTTAATAATAATTTTTTAAAAAAGTCAACCGTGTCCAAGGTAAGATTGACCCATATATCATAAAGTTAAAATTATTTTTGGCATTTTTTTTTCATTTTACATGATTATATTGACACTTTCTGCATTAAGTTATGGTCATTTTATCATCTTACTCTGTATATTTTTTAAAAAATTTTGTATTAGCATTCACAATATCTATGTGTAATTATTTTAGAAATCTGTACGTATGTAAAGTGCAAGAAAAAGGTCATGTTCTTTTCCTTCAATTTAACTAAACTTTAGGACAAAGTTATGTTTCGTCTCATAGCGAAACCAATGATTAATGTGTAATATTAGGAAGTTTAATTAGAGATGGAGTTTCAAATATAATTTTAGAAAGTTTGGCAGGGGATGAGGGATATGGGTGCAAATACCACTTTTTGGGGGGTGTTGGGTATAAATAATTGGAGAATTAATGATTCCGGGTCATAAGAATCTCGCAAGTCAAGAATTTGGGTCGGAGAAATTCACAGATAATTTTTGTTCCTCATTTCAGCGCAATGCGCGGATTTTTACTACCAGACTTGACGTTTCATTTTCAGTGGTTGATGTTTCAACCAAACCTTGTGATGTTTTTTTTCAAAATCCTTTTTTCCCCATTAAAATAATGTGTTTTAAAGTGATTTTTTTACCTTTTATTGTAAGTCTTGTGTTTGCATGTTACACTTTTGACACATTATATATTTTGACACTAGTTAGTGATATTTTACGTCTTAATTTTTAATTTTTAATTTTTTTCCACTCTGATTGATGTGTTAGTTTTATAACGTGTTGTTTTAAAAATTATTATTGATGTTTCTCTTTCTATGGATATTATATTGTATTAAATGTATCTTTTGATGTTTCAACTATGCGAATGATTTTTAAAAAAAAAATTAAGTATGATGTTTTTTTATCAGGGTTACATTTTTGTGCACACTTTGATGTTTTATAATTCTGGTGTGTTTTTATTTGATTTTTTTACCTATTTTAACTAATATTATTTATTTGATTTTTAACTATTCCTACTTGATGCATATTTGAGTATTCTATTTGATGTTTAACTATTTATAGATGTGTTTTTATTTGATGGTTAACCATTCTTATTTGATGTTTTAATTTGATTGTTAACCATTCTTATTTGATGTTTTAATATATAGTGTTTTATATGATATTTTACTATTTTAATTTATTTTCTCATTTGATGTTTAGCTATTTGAATTTAATTCATATTATAGTATTTTAAATTTAATTTTCATCTATTTTCATTTGATTTTTGAATATCTTTATTTGATGTTAATTATTTGGCAAAATTTTGGGAAAGACGGTCTTTCCATAGTTTTATGGAAAGACGGAGTTTAATTACAATAATAAAAGGTAAAAAGTGTTAGTTGCAATATTAAAATTTTAATATGCAACATGTAGTAATTATAAAATTTATAACCCGATTCATGCAACCTGAAAATTTTATCTTTATTTCTTCTAATGTACACTTCAAACATTGGTATTTCCATGACTTATAGAAAGACCGTCTTTCAAGAGACGGACTCTAATTATTTTTAATATGATGTTTTAAGTTTTAAACATGGGCTCAAATACTGATCCATTGAGACTCAATTTTGATATTGACCCAATTTTAACATGGTTCAACATTCCCCACGTTTTGCCTTGGTTGAAACCCGACACTTCCGCTGAGCGCCCACACCCCCCCTTATTCCCACGAAATCTGTCGGCCGTTCATGAAATCCGACCTGACGCAAACGAAACCTAGAAAAAGGAAACATAATCAGAACCTAACAGAAGCATCAAATAAGCAGCACCGAGCTTCGATCGATGTTTCGCCGATATTCATGGATAGAAGCCGCATTCCATTTCCACTGGCGAATAGGCAAACTATTTAAAGACTGTGGCGGCTCCTCATATACCTCCTCAGCTTCATGGTGTATTTTTAACCCCAATAGACAAAGGAACACACAAGAACAATGCCTAACAAACGGTGACCGACTGACGAACCCTTCTAACCGACGACGAATCAATTGACACCGACTCCGACACAAGGCCACCATTCATCTCTCCGAAGGAGAACGTTAAAACCTCCGAGCGGACCCTGAATCAGATGGTGTCGATGACGGGCGGCAGGAAAAAGGCGAATCCTAAATCAATGGTGGCAATAGCGGGTGGCGGAGCAGAGAGAACGTTTCAGACGAGAGGAGAGTTATTTGTTTTGATTCATTGCAAATAAGTCCCTTGATTTTAGCCTTTCATCTAATAGTTACCCCGAGACTCAAATAATTATGTTTTTACCCCTGAATTTGAAAGATTTTTATTTCATATATTTATTTTTAGTAGTTTGCCCTTGGTCTCACCACGAGACAGTCTCGCATGAGACGGACTCAAAGTTCAGTTTAATTTAATGTTCAATTTATTTATATTTCTTAGAGTCCGTCTCTAGAAAGATAGTCTTTTCATAAGTTATACGGTGTAAACTTCAAATTTGAATAAATTAAAATAAAATTGTTGGGTTATATTAATTGGGTCATAAATTTATCACTCATACATGTTACATAATAAAATTTTAATATTGCAACTAAAACCTTTTATCTTTTTATAATTCCAATTCAACCTCATCTTTCCATATGCATATGGAAAGACGCTATTTCCCAAGACTTTTCATATTTCTTAACTTAAAATGTTTTAATCAATATTATCTTAATTATTTTCAACTTAAATAATTTAATTTCGGTTGAATTCAAAATTAGAGACGATTCTAGGGATGATAATTTGCCATAGAAAAGTTCCAATTATAATTTTCTATGGACAAGTACCATTTTGTTCTCGTCCATAAGGAGACGAATCTCATATATACTCATTCAATAGTGAATACTTAAATTAAAATGAACTATTTATTTCCCCATCTTCCTATTACAGGAAAAATGAAAAAAAAATTGAAAAATGGATTTTTTTTAAAAGAGAGGAGAACGGCTATAAGAGGTACCATAAATATGGATGTATCATAAATTCCGCTTCAGTGCCATATTAACTCCCGTGCATTATAATAGTATTAACGAAATAGTTAGAGGTATTCACATTAAAGTGTTGTTGACTCCGAGAATGAAATGAAACAAGGACAGCCCAACCCAAATAGTAATAGCTTGGAATTTGGCGCTTAAGACCTCCTAGCGAGCAAGCCCAGTCTTATTATCCGTCAGTCACTCCAATTGATTGCACTCTCTGCATTTGATGTACCTAAAAGGGAAGAAAGTTTCGCTTCATGTATTTTACTTGCTCCCTCCGTCCAATCTCAAACTACTTTTCAACTATTTTCTATTAAATTTTGGCCGGATAAATATATAAGAAATAATATTATCGTATGTGATATTGTTGGATTCAACATAACAAGTAGTTTCTCAAAAGTAACTTCTTGTTTGCGGTTATTAAACATAGTTAAGCATATTAACAATTAGACAAATTTCTTTATGAGCGTGAAAAAATTCTGTGCAACTTGAGTTGGGACGGAGGGAGTACCAATTTTATTGGGGATGAGGTCTCCTGACATATGATCTATCATAAGTTATGGATAGTTTACAGTAGGGTAAATACAAATTTAACCCTATTATTTTTCAAAAGTGTCAATATAACCTGTATAATCTAAAAATGCGATTTTAACCCTAAATTTTACATCAAATGTGCCGATATAACATTTTCGCACTATTCCGATGTTGACTCGGTATTTTTCGACGTTGACCAAATAAAAAAACTAAAATACCCTGACTTAAAATATGAAAATTTTAGTGACCAATTTATCCTAGCCGACTTTGCTCATTCCTTGAATAAGCGCCACCGTAGCCAGCGCCACCGCCGCTCGCCGCCGGCGGGGCAACCGAAATATGGATTCTCGCCAGCGAACTTCCTCCCAACAACCTTGCCCCCGCCCCTAGCACCGTCGAGCTTCCTAGCTTCCTCCACCAGCGAACTTCCTCCCCGAAGCCCCTAGCTTCCTCGCACCAGACGACACTCACAACCCACCGTCAAACTTCCTCCCCACATCCCCTGGATTTTTCCACCGCACCAGACACCGACACCCATAGCCCACCGGCGAACTTCCTCCCCACAGCCCTAGCTTCCTCCACAACACCAAACACCAACACCCACGGCGGAACCCCGCCACATCCCAACCCCAATACCGATTCGAACCCTCCGCCACCACACTCCGCTGCTTCACCTCACATCCACCACCGCTCCCACTGCCAGCCCCCGCCATCCCTAGCCCTAAATTTAATTTCTTCTTTTATGTTCTTGAAATCCGGAATTCAGTAAGCTATAAGGAGACAACAGTCATGAATTCCATGACGTAGCCGCTAGAGAAGAGAACAACAAAAGATTTTGGAACAGGTGGCGGTAGCTGCGGCGGGCGGAGTAACGGTGTTGGCGGTGGGATTAGAAAAGATAAAAATTTGAAAGTGTATTATGACAATGAAAATTGCATTTCTAACATTTAGTAGTGGAAACATGCTTTAGGAGTGGGATTTTGCACATTTGAAGAAGAGAGGGATTGTGAGAATCTACACATTTGAAGAAGAGAGATATTCTACGCATTTGAAAAAGAGCATCAAAGAGAATGAGATAGGGATTAATTGTTACGGGAAATATTGTCTTTTCCATTTTTCCGAAATTTTATTTATTTTTAAATAGGGGTATGGTAGTCAATTCACATAATTCCGTCCAAATTCAGGTTCTTAGAGTAAGATTGACACTTTTGACCAGATAATAGGGTTAGAATTGTACTTTCAAATTTTACAGAGTCATATTGGCACTTTCGACCAAAACATAGGGTTATTTTAGCACTTAACTATTTACAGTATTTTTTCACTTTTACACTGGATTTGTTAAATCACACAATAAAATTTTAAAAGTTAAATATTGTACTTTTATATTATATTTTTTTATATTTTCATATTTAAATACACATTACTACTTGTTTTAATTTATAAAATACAATATTTTTTAAAAAATAAAATTACAATTTTTAAGGTAAAAAGTAAAGTGATATATCCATAAACTTATGGATATGCCACAATTCCTGAGACTTTCCTTTTTTTGGGTATCTCTTCATATCCCAAATATTACTTAATGAGGAAGTCAAAAGTTTTTGTTTCATGAATGGGTAGGTTAAGGGTCCAAGAGTTACATACATGAAGTGAAAGACTCTAGAGTTGTACTTGAACTCTTATAAACAGAGGGAGAGTTTATTAGTTCTTTAAGTAAACTTAATGAAATGTAGTCCCTTCTAAATCTATGATCTGGATTGGGTGGTCACGTGTGGCGTAATTTAATTTGTCTGACCCATTTGCGTAATAAGAATTATCTGTTTCTGTTCGTGGAGGTAGACAACATGCTTGGTGAACCACATTAAAATCTATGTTTTTGTTATTCTTCCTTCTACCAAGTGGTATTAGAGCTAGGCGGTGATACTAGCAAGTGGTATCAGAGCTTTGGTTGATCAGTTTCCATTTCAAGACGAAGAGATAAAAAGAAGAAGAAGAAAAATATAAGATTGGGTGATCTGTTGGCGAGTCGGGAGAAAACGTCAGTATCTGTCGTCTCTATTGGTATTCATAAGCTGCTATATCTGACAAGTTCTTTCCTGATTGAACTAGTTAACATTCGTCTATTGTGTTGGTAACTTATTTCCGGATTGAATCTGCTTAAATATACATGTTCTGTCAAAAAATCCTTTCCTGATTGGGCTTGATGAAATATATTCTATTAATTAAATCATTTCCTGGTGAAATTTGTCGTCTCTATTGGGATTCATAAGTTGTTGTGTTTGACAAGTTCTTTCTGATTGAAGTTTTTGACATTCGTTTGTTGTGCTGGAAAATTCAATCTGGATTGAATTTTCTTGAATATGCATGCTTTGTCACAAGCTCTTATCCGGATTGGTGATATTTGGGTACCTTTGGTACATCTGCTTGGCACAACCGCCGTGCATTTGGTACATCTTGCACAACTCCCGTGTGTCTGGTACATCTAGTACCACTACAGTGCTTCTGGTACATCTTGCACAACCATCATCCATTTGGTACGTCTTGCACTATCACAGTGCGTATGGTAAATCTTGCACCATCAATGCCCATTTGGAAAATCTAGCACAACTGTTGGGCATCTGGTACATCTGGCACAACTGTTGGGTATCTGGTACACCTGGCACAATTTTCGAACATCTGGTACATTTGACACAATCATTGTGCATTTGATATGTGATATCCGTCAGTCAGCATCTGGATTTTGTTATATATTTGGGACTTTGAATCAAAAGGATAATTGTTGGGTATCTCGATCTCCATATACCAAATATTAATTAATGTGGAAGTCAAGAGTTTTTTTATTCATAAATGAGTAGATCAAGGGATCGTTCATGAACTGGGAATTCACAGAGTTAGATACATGAATTGAAAAACTCAGGAGTTGTACTTGAATTCTTATAGAGGGAGTGTTTGTGACCTATAAAAGTAGAGTAAAAAAATGTAATCCCTTTTGATTTTCTAATTTCCTCCATAGTTGGTCTTCCAAAAGTGAATTTGCCGATAAGGGTGAGTTTGAACACAATTACAAGAGACTTTATTTATCTGATGAGTAGAGGCAAGCAATCTTCCCATTTTATTTTATAATCGGGTTAAGATTGGTCATAGATATGCTGATTTGGGGCTGATTTTTGCAGGATTGTTGCAAAGGTTTTTGGCAGGCTGCCTCCAGAAGGAGGAGCAACCATGAGCGAAGAGTTTTTGGGTGTTTTTCGACGAGAAAAGACCGTTGTAATTGAGATAGAACGATAGAGAGAGATTATTTTGTCAGAGGAGAGGAAAAAGATGTTGAGAAAACTTGTTCAAGATATTATAAAAGAAAAACAATAGATGAAAAAATAATTTAGCGCGGTTCACCAATATTTTGCTACCTCCACAACCGAAAATGGATTTATAATCACCCAAAAAAGGGGTTCGACAAAGTACAGACATAAGATTGAATTCAAGACCAAAAACAGATGGCTCTCCAATTCACTATGATTACAGAGACTAACTCTACCTATTTATAATAGTTTAATTTCAACTCTTCAATTGCTTTTCATTAAAGCAGGTTCTTGAATAGAACATTAACCAGACTTCCTCACCATTAGCGGCTCTTGAATTCCTCAACTAGTTTATTGAATAGAATTTGAGGAGACAACCCAGCAACATCCCTCTTTCTCGACTCAAAATCCAAAATACAGAACATACATATATCTCATAATAGAGGCCAGATGTATCAGATAAAAAAATAAATTCAACTAGGAAAGAATATATTAAGTAAAACAAGAAATTAACAAGTTCAACCAAGAAAGAACTTGCAAACTAGCAGATGTAACAAACAACTACAAAGCCAACTCCTCCTCTTCAGAATTTGTACCAATTTCTACAACAGCAGTAGAACCTTGGTCTCTTCCAGATTGTATCTTCTTTGGACATTGATTCTTCCAATGCCCCTTTTGTTTACAAATTGCACATATCATCAGCTTTATGGCTCCTAAAATTACCCCCCACTTCTAATTACCAGATGTATTTATATGCCCATTTCTTCCATTAACTACAAAAGCATAACTTTGACTCTCTGTGTTAGCACTAGCTACATTGTGACACAGTTCTCTAGTATGAATAGATTATCTAACCTCTTCTAAAATCAGAGTATATTTACCACCAACAACAGAATGAACAAAATTCTAATATGACAATGGTAAAGACACTGGCAGAATTAAAGCAGCATTCTCATCACTAGCAGTAACCTCAAGATTACGCAATTCCAACAAAATTGAGTTCAACTGATCAAGATGATCTCTGAGAGCTAATATTCTTGCATACATAGACTGAACATGTGTTGTTTCAGAAGCAACTTGTTGGTCAAAGAATTCTTCAAGTATAAGCGTTTACCACAGACCAACAACTAGTGTTTCACTAGAAACCTCGATGACAACATCATTAGCTAGGCACAACACAATCATCGAGGGAGCCTTCTCATCCAAAATTGCCATGCTAACATCCTCGGTCGGTTTCTTGAATGACTCATCCTCCTTTGATTTCTTGGATGTTTCACCCTCCTCTGATTTCTTGGATTCCACCTTAGATGATGGTGCCACAGACCTTGCTGCTTTGGTAAGGCTCGCATCTTTATTTTCAGATACCAAAAATATTTCTCCCAGTAAACTGGTCGATCTTCATGTTAATTGAAGCCTTCTGACACAAAGGAAAAACATATTATGTAGATTAATTAATCCAAAAAATAATGATAAAATCACCAATTTTCAACAAAAATAATCAATCTAAAGTTCTATTGATTAATTATCAAGTCACCAAAAAAATTTCCAAACAGCGACCGAACCAAATTTCGAAAATATCAAAGCCTTCTTCTATAAATATCTTGAATGGAAGCTGATCAATCACAGTTCTGATACCACTTGTTGAGAAAAACAAATCAAAATATTATAATAAAAAACAAAAGGTGAAAGAACAAAGATTTTAACGTGGTTCACCAATATTTGGCTACCTCCACAAACAAAAATATATTTATAATCACCCAAAAAGTGTTCGACTAATTACATGCAGAAGAGTGAATTCAAGACCAAAAACAGATACCTCTCCAATTCACTACGATTACAGAGACTAACCCTCCCTATTTATAATAGTTTAAGTTTATCTTTTCAACTGCTCGGTATTAAAGTAGGCTCTTGAATAGTACATTAATCGGGCTCATGAACTCCTCACCATTAACGGCTCTTGAATTCCTCATCATTAACGGCTCTTGAATTCCTCAACTGTTTTATTTATTGGAATTTGAGGAGAAAACCCAACAAAAGACCTGCTGTTGATGGGGGTAATTGTGGTATAGTGGTGGTCAATGGAACTAATACAATATTTTAGAATCAAGTTAGGGTGAAATTTGGGAGAGAACAAGTTTTAGAGAGTGGTTTTTTCTTAGTATGTCACTAAGTTCAAGGGCTTTGTTTGTTCGATAAATGCTAATTGTAGATGATTCAGTAGTCAAATTGACCGCCAATAAAAATCTGTAGATTGTATGAACTCTGGTAAAATTATTCTGATGTCGGAATCAAACAAAGACGATGGTTAATCAAAATACATTATAGTACTGCCACAGTGATTGAAGAGTTCTTCTACACTAATGATCATATGTACTCCAGGAGAATCTCAAGAGGGAGAAAAGTTGCTTTAAATTTTAAAAAGTGTATTATGTCCAAAATGCCCCCAGTCTTCTACCTTTGCTCATCTGCTTCATTCAACCTCCCTTTGTTCGTCCTTTTCTTTCTAAAACTCTCGCTGTCCATCGTATATTTCACACTGGTCACCTCACACACACTCACAAGCAAAAAATCGAACCCTCCTTTCTCTCTTACACAATCAAACATTTAGCCAAAATTTTCCACTCTCACTCTAACTCAACGACTTCCATGGCCGCTGACGACGACAAAAGCCTCACCACCCCGCTTCTCCACCACCATCATGACTCCACCACATTGTCTCCATCTTCGAACCCTAGGAGACCGCGATCCAGATCCAGAAGAACAAAGTGGAGGACAACAACCCATTTGGGTTCCTCAGCGCTGGCGATTTCAAGGTCCCCGTTGCTCAGGTTCCGTTGCTCAGGTTCCATTGCTATGGTGCAAAATTTAGAGGTGAAGAAGAAGAACAAATTTAGAGAAAGAAAGAAATGGGGCGGTGTGGCTTTTTTGGGGGGAGGGGGAGAGTGGGGACAATGAAGGAAGAAAATGAGGTGGGGGGGTGGTGGGTGGTGGGGGTTCGGGTTTCTAATGTAAAATTTTAATTATTTAGGGGTAAATATG
>JAULKM010156676.1:0-16773 GCA_032355605.1 Rubia tinctorum
TTAGGAAAATCCCTCTTCTTTGTGGACGACCCCGACTTGCCAACTATCTACTTAGTTGTATTTAGTAAGCATATTGGCCTTAAAATAGTATTTTTGAGAGGTACGGCGACGACCTCCCATATAGTCTTTGTACTCTCCTCTAATAATTTACGGTGTATACAAGTTGAGGGAATTGTACCTTTGATATCGGCTAAGGTCCGACCTATAGCTCCCTTAAATTTCCTAAGCACATCAATCAACCTACCCTCCTGGTCACTAGTGAGCCTACTAGAAATAATTACAGGTAATGTCTCACCCTCGCTTAAGAAAGCCTACTTCAAGGTTTCCGGTAAAGGCTTAAGCTTGATTACGGGTGGTTCCTTTATTGAAGGCTTAGTCTTATGCATCACTAGTTCATATAAGTTCTTGGGTAGGGCCTCGATGTATGTCTTAATTTGGGGATTAACTCCCCCACACTCTCCACGAAGCTAGCATTTAGAAAACTAAATCATGTCTCTTTCAAAGGATCATTTTCTAAAGCTACATTCATGGCATCATCAAAATTCTCTTGCATGATATCATCAAGTTTATCAATCACAAATGAAGGGAATTCATCATCAATGCAATTTATGTTCTCATACATGTTAAATTTGACAATATTTTTATCCCAATTTTAGTTTAATTTCTTGGTATGCACATCGATTTTAGCTTTAGAGGTTTTTAATAAGGGTCTCCAATGCAATATAGAGGTAGTCTCCTTTTCATTTTCAATATCTAAGATAGAAAATTTAGCCGGGAATGTTATCCGATTCTTATGGACCATTGCATCCTTCACAATACTATTGGGTATATGGTGGGGTAATTAGCCAATTGGACTACCACCCCAGTGGCATGCATTTTTCCTAACTTTAATGATTTTTACAAATGGTAAAGGATAACATTGATGGATGCCCCTAAATCTACCATAGCATCCTTAATGAAAGTTCCTTGAATAGTGCAAGGGATAGTAAACATGCCAAGGTCCATGAACTTAGAAGGGAGGTCAATTTGCATGACAAAAAAATGATCACTAGTTTGATCTACTGATTTATGCCTAAATTAATGGGTCAAAAGCACATAAATATTTTAACAAGGTTCTACACTTACGCATACAATCAATAGTGATAAAAGTTCATGGACTTACCTCACAGTGACCGAGGATCTCAAATGACTCCTTGTTGCGCTCAACTTCTCGCCTTTTCTTTGACTCATCTATAGAAGGAGGTAGTGGAGCTTCTTTATCCATCATATTCTGTCTTCCCACAAGTTGGCTCACCTTCCCTATCAAATCATTCACCTGCCCCCCTACTTTATCCACACTCGAAGAAAGTTTAATCCTAAAATCCTTAATGAAGCAAAATACTTGGGTTTAGACTGATTCACTACTTCTACCAAAAATGGGTTATTCACATGCGGATTTGGGTGTGTACATCAAGACCGAATCCGGTGAGTTATGGTATGGGTACCACTCTCATTTCCTTTGGTCTTATATCACAGCAAGTTCCATTTCTCGCCCATAATCGCACAACCAAGCAAAAGACTCCGTTGGGTGATCGTAGTGGCATAACCTACAAAGTTTCGCTACTTGGATATTTTATCTCCACATCTCAATTTTACCCCAATTAATAAAAACAAAGAAAATAGAAAAAGTTTGAAGTTGTAGTGTAAGAGTCCTCGGTTCACACTGCGGATTTGGAAAATACCGACTCCGAAAAAATAACAAATATATACAAGAAAAAACACTATCTACTCAATTAATAAGCTAAGAAGTTAACAATTAATTATTTAAACTAGCATCCCCGACATTAGTGCTAAAATTTAATCCACCTCCATGCGGGGTTGTTAACTAGGCCCGCAAAGTGTCTTTAATCAGAGATAAGATTTTTATTGTTGCTCTTGTTTCTACTGCTCAACTACCTATGGGGTAGATAGTTGCAAGAATGGAGTCACCCACAAAGATGCTAGGAATTTGACAATTAACTACACAACTGCGAAATTGGGTTCTCAATCTGATCACGTGTCAAGAATAGCTAATGTAGCAAACCATGTTTTGCGGGAGGATTTATCCAACAACTACAAGAATGCAAAAAAACAAAAGAGTAAAACTATATATCGCTAGCATTTGGGAAATATTTACATAACATTATTAAGACATATAAATCTATCCTATTTTTTTACCACGTAGTGTGGTTGATGGTTAACACTTCCCCATACCTTTCATGTAGGTTGCTATTTTAATGTTCCATCGACTACGCCTCCATAATTTAGGGAGTGTAACAATAGCCCTGCAAACTATGCAGATCCGAATCCCCCCATATGATTATGTCTCAGGAACTCCACTACGAAAGCTTTTCCCCAGACTTACGGAGGAAAAGGGATAGGCACGTTATCGCTGGGCCTAAGGGTGCAAAATTTTCTAACCCTAGTTTTATAGTACGCTATCTCTATCCGCAACCCTTAGGACAAACTCGCCAGCTAAACTAATTGAATGGTCGATCATAACGTTGATTCAGCGAACCATATGCATACTCCCATACGGTCGTGGACTATCTTTACCCAATGACAGCCATGTTTCATTCCCCAGGAGATATCAATGAATATACCAAAACAAAAGTAGCTTAAGGTCCATGGAAGTATAGTGTAACAATCATGCAATTAATAAGAATGTCAAGAACAAGCCGACATAATGTTCATAACCCTAAAAGGATGGATATATCTAGAATCTCATAAAATAACTACCAAATCATGAATAAAAATATAAATCTTTGAAAAAATAAACTACTCCCAAAGCATTGAACTCAATTATTTAATTGGATTTAATGTCCTTGGGAAAAAACAAGGAGAAAGAAAGAAATATAATCCTGGAGAGAAGGTTTACTCCATTTATTTTTTTAACTACTCTTAGGATTAGGAGAAAACTAAAGAACTTCTTTTAACCCTAGTAGACATAGGCTTCTATTTATAGTGGTAGGGAATTGGGCCTTGAAAAGGGCCCGAAAAGTGACCAGAAACCATAGTTGCGTCAGAACGACCCGTGTTAAAGGGTTCGAGCCATGTTGACTAAGTCTGGTACGGCTAATGTTGTCTAGCGTAGTCGTGCTGGCTTGGCTTGGCACGGCTAGTGTTGCCTAGAATGGGCCACCAGCTAGGATTCCTTTCTCGATCAATTGAACAGCATGAGCCATCCAGGCGCATGATTTTCCCTTCTGAACTACGTGGGGTGTCTGAATCCTTGCTGACCATCAGCTGGGAGTTATTTCCCAAGAAAAATGATGGCGAGGTGTGAAAATATTAACATCCTATGGGCTGGTGTTCGAATATTTCTTTTGGAACGGCATGGGCCGTGTTATGTATCAAGGCCCATGCCCATAGTTAGCCGCACGGAGCATGTCAATGGTATGAGCCTTGTTGTATTCGATGGTTCATGCCAAGGACCTCTGGAACAGGCCGTGTTGGCTGTTACAGACTGTGTTGGCTGGCACAGACCATGTTTGCTGCCACAAACCATATTGGCTAGAAAGGATTTTCCAAGTATCCAATTTCCTAACTTATTTTCTTTCTTCTTCTTGGTTTGATTCCATCTACTACCACCTTTTGAATCGTGGCCTTCTTTCTATTCCATAGCTTGTTCTTCCTATTCCTATACATCTCACCCCCTCCATAACTTTCTAGGGTTGCACTTCTCTAGGGGCATTGTATAAGGGGGTGAAGGTAAACTATCTAACTCATAATGTTGATTTCCTGATGCATTTTCATGCCTTGAATCCGGGTTGCCACTCCACCTTGGATTAAGAGGGTCATTTTATGGGTACCATTCTTGATCCCTCTTTCCTTGGGAACCATTAACTCCTACCTCTCTATGGTACTCGCTCCGATAAGAACAAGACTTCGTAGGGTGGTCCCAATGACATATCATACAAAGTCTCACTCATTGAGCCTCTCCTCTTCACATTCTCTTTTCTTTGTAAATAAATAATTGAAATCGTAGTGCAAGGATTCTCAATGGGAACACCAAGAACTCAAATAATACCGATTCCAAAGAAAAACAAAATGAAACTAAGAAAACACACAAAATTCGGTATGATATTGCAAGGGTTGTCGATTTCCACCAATAACTCAAGAAATACCTATTCCACAAAATATCAAAAACACAATGTGGCAAAAATTTACACAAAAACACAACAAGAAAAATGACAGGAAGTGCTACTCAACAGACTAACTATGCTAGCTAACAAATAGATTAAACCAATATCGTAGCAATGACACCAAAATTGAACCCGCATCTGCGGGTTCGTTTAAAATGAGTTTACCTATGGACGTGAGGGGTCAAAGATAAATATTTTTATGTTTCTCTTAATCTTACTCCAAACTACGTTAAACGTATATAGTGGAAAGTCCAGGGTCGTCCACAGAGATATTAGATCCTAAAGGTTAGCAAAACATAATCCACACTAAGGCATCACCTCAATTGTGTGTTAGGAGTAGCTATTTGTTACAATGGGGGAGTTTTGTGTTAGAATAACTAAAACTACTACTCATGGAAGTAAAATGAGATAAAATATGATATCTAATATTGGGGGTTATTTACTTCACATGATTAACCTATAGATTTTAGCCTGGACTCTAATTCACATAAAAAACTAACAAACCTATTTTAATGCAATATCACATTTTGTGGGGATGTTGATTTCCTTGGAAATCTCACTATGTGTGATGCAGCTGATGAATCTAATGAGCCTCACAGGATATGTAAAATCATGCATACAAATTTTCCCAAAGAAATAAACTACTCTACTACTATTAATCTATTGCATTCATTTGATTAAATGCCATAGATCTAAGAACAAAATGGAGGAAGAAGAATATGAACCCTAGTGAGAGAATTATCCTTGCCTCCATTTCTATCAACCACTCTATAAAATCTACATGATAACTACTTACTCAACCCTAGAAGGTTGAGTGCCATTTATATTGGGTAGGATTAATGGGCCTAAAATATCCCAAGTTGTAAACCCTAGTGCCAGTGTGGCATGGGACGTGCATTATTGTACGACCCGTTAATCGGAAAGTTGTTTTGCTGAAACTTATAGAACGAGTTGCGCAATTTTGTACGGCCTGCATCTGAGACTTTTTTCCCGGCTTTTGAGTGCACGTGGCGTGCACATTTGCACGTCCTATCGACAAGGTTTTGTTCTTCATGTAGGGGTCCTTGCCCTACAATCATACCTAATCTTAACCTCTTTTTACCACTCCATACAAACATGGTATTATCTTGGAAATACAAACACTGTACACTGTAACATGTAACACAATCATAATACTTCATGCAAATATTTAATCTTTGTTCCATGAGAAAAAAAGCATGTACAAAATCACTAATGAAATTTCTACATGAACATGGAATGAATAGAAAACTGAGTCAAAATTTCAAAATGATCGAAATGTTTTTGCCTTCAGGAAGTTTGTTTGGGTTCGTTCTTGTCGATACTCTTGCAATGTCGCACACATGGGCCATAGTATAAATTCCAAAAGTCTCATAAAATTCTCTGTGTTAAGATTGTGGCTTCTTTCGTTGACCCCTTGATGCCTAAATCAAAAAATTATTGTCATGCTAATGTGAATAATTTTTTTTATCTCCAATATTGCATTTCGACTTCTCCCACTTCATGAAATTGATGTAACTGCAAAAAGCAAAAAGTTCACCGGTTGTCTCAAAATCGATTCCGATCGTCTCGAAAAGAAACTTTATCATCCATCGTTGAACTTATAATAACTGATAGTAATAATGAAACTGGTTTGATTCCATATAGACTTCTACTAGTTCTTCCGATTAACCATTGCATACTTATAAGTAATCATCAACAATTTACTCAAGACTGCGTACCTGCACTTTCTAAAATTTAATGGAAAATTTTTACAATTTTTTTATTTCCTAAAAAACCAAGAATATGTAATTTCATGTAATTTTATGGGGTGGAAATTATCGTTCCTGTAATGCTTATCGTAAGGGTATTGATGGAATGCTAATAAAAATGAGGGATGATTACCCCGGTTCACGTTCCTCTTAGGCAGTACATATAATCTCCATATCACCCATTTGTACATATGTTTTACTGTAGAGTTCTGAAGCATAGGGAACATGCACAGAAGATTTGGCCATAGTGTAATTTTAGCAAAGTTTCATCATATATTTTGTGTGAATAATTTGGGCCCCTTCCATTGACAAGTTCATGCCCAAATCGGAACATTGTGGTCGGGACACTGTGAATTAGATAAGGGTATCTCCAATTTTGCATTTCCACTTCTCCCACTTTCTTAGAGGGACCTATGTACATGAAGTAAAATGATCACCGGTTGTCCCAAAATCTATTCCGATCATCCTAAAAGGGACCTTTGTCATCCCCTGTCAAACTTATAATCCCATAAAAAGTGATAAATAAATTATCTTGATCCCACAGAGATTTTCACAAGATCTTCCGATAAACCATTGCATACTTATAAGTAATCATCTCTAATTTACCTTTGACCACGTACAAGCGCTTTTAAAATTTTATGGATGGAATTTTATTATCCTTTTAATTCATAAACACCCAAGAATATGCATTTTCATGTGAATATATGTGGTGGAAATTATCTTTCTAAAAATGCTCATCGTACGGGTATTAATGGATATTAATAAAAATGAGGGACGATTACCCCGGTTCGCATCCCTCTTATACGGTGTGCATAATATCCATGTCAAAAATGTTCCCTTTTGTTCAGGCGCAGAGTTTTGAAGTGTAAGGAACACACAAGGAAGTTTGGGCCACAGTGTAAGTTTTGAAAATTGTAGCAAAATACTCACTGTGAAGATTTCAAGCAATTCCATTCACCGGTTGATGCCTAAATTGGAACAACATGATCGTGAATATTTGAATTAGATGGGGGTATCCACAATTATGCATTTTGACCCACTTTCTTCGAGAGACTTGAGTGTAAAAACAAAAAAGTTCACTGGTTGGGCTAAAATCCAATCTGATCAAACCGGGCATCAATAAAGTTCATGGACATTTATAAATATCAATTCTTGGTTTCTAATATACTATTAAGAATTATTTTCAATTACACTTGTTTTGGTCAAATGCGGGCACATTTGCTATGCTAGCGGGCTGAAATTGTCAGGCCCACATTCAGGTTAGCTGGCAGTCATATTTCGGTCATACGTTAATAAGGCCAATTCAAGTGTGAGGAAGCACATGTTGAGGTTGAGTTCACAAAGGTTCAAAATGACTATATACATATATGGATCTCACCTTATAAATCAATTAAAAAATTTAACTTTTCCTCAAATTCTAACAATCCCCTAAACCCTCTTCTCAAAGGTATGGTTTTTAGATTCTTTAAAATTCTTAATTTTTTCCATCAAATTTTAGGTATATGGTGTGTGAATGTCTTTTATGTCTTTCATTTTGCAGTTCCTATGGATTACGGTTGTAGAGTGTAAACATTTATTTATTATTCCCTAGATTTTGTCTCTTATTTTTGGTTAAGGAGCTTTAATTTTCCGAGTTTCTACAGTTGTGGATGCATCTGGTAGGTTTGAATGCGATGTATTTGATCCACCTTCACTTTGTGCGGTTGTTGTGTAACGTCGCTCATTCATAGTTGTGATTTTTTTATGTATGAAACGTCTCACCCTTCTCTGTTAATTCGTCAGTTTAACTAATGGGTGAGCGACGTCGGTTACTGGCATCTATGCTGGATTTATGATTTCAGATGCGAACTCTTTTATCTATTGCTCCGAATATTTAGTCTACACAATTGATAATCGGGGTTGCATGAACAAGTCAACCATGTCATTATATTGGACTGGCATGTACCTGCGACCCCTGGCCAACTTAAACAATTAATTGAACCCATTTCTATCAATATATATTTCATCCTTGACAATATGAATTTTAGGAATCTTTGCTTACAATGAAGGTTCCAGTAATCGTTCCCCAATAGAGGTGAACAATTTTTTGTTTAGGTTGGTAGATTCCTTTTATTTGATAAATTATATTATTATTTAATTATTCATAATATCATTGACCAATGTAGATCATTAGCGATTCGAGAGGGAGTGTGGTAATCATTCTCGGATATCATTCCACATTTCGTCAGTACCTTGAATAAGACGAACTTCGGTCAGGTTCCAATATTTATAAGTCCTACCCGTTAGACATGTATTTTATTTACAATTATTATTTTCTCTAGATTAATTTCATATATACTATTTGTGGATTTTTGTTTATAATTTAGTATGCCCAAGCCAAATCGTTCCACTCCTATCAAAAAACAAGACACCTGTTGTCTTGCGGTGCGGCGAAAGAGAGTGGCACATGAACTACTCGGGGAGCAGAAGTCTCAAAACCCTGTCCCCAAAGGGTTTTGGTTAGTTTCTTGATGCCTAAGAACTAAGGATTGTGGACACGCTCTGCCTCAAGCTGTTAGATGGTTCTGGGCCAATAGTGTTCAATGTCATCATTGTTGATTCCTGATTTAAGTTTAACTGCTTAGAATTCAGAAAAAATTAAAACATATTTATTCAAATTTGGAACAACTATTTAATTAAGATTATTTGTTGAATGTGATTTTAACGTTATTTCATCTTCAATCTTCAACTATTTCTTGAATGTTATTTTAGTGCTATTTAATATCTAAACTTTAATCTTTAACCTACCATATGAAACAAAGTTTTACGATCATACACAAAACTCAAAGAGACTTTTGTGTAATGAAAATTTTTGTTTCATCATTCTTAAGCAAGTAGTTTTTACAATATTTTTATTGTAAATTTGAACTATTGACCGACCTTTTCCCTAGGCGAAGAAAAATTTGTACAAAACAAGAAACTGCAAGTATTACCTCGGGTTAAATTATACCATTTTACATCAGAAGTGGGACCAAGAAAATAAATGAGTGGAATAGTTTCTATTTCATGCAAAATGCAGAGGGTTTTACTGTTCAAGAATACAATCAAATTACAACAATCTTCCAACCTAAAACTTCTGCTGATTGTCTAGTTGCGGTAATCAAAAAATAAATGTTGTTACAAAAATGTACTATTTACTGGTGTGAAAGTGACCTTTATTTGATTTTGTCCTTGGCGGGTTCATTCGTTATGCTAAAGGGCTGAAATTGTTAGGCCCACATACATATTCAATTTTGGTCATGGTTTGGTAGCTTATTAACTGAATCAATATAGGTGCTACAACACTGCTTGTGAGGCAGACATCACAAGAGTCTAAAACACGTCATTCCAAAAGGTCTGTAACCTAATGGGTCATTTAGAATCAATTCAAGCTTTGTGTTCTCAAGTTTCCCTGGAATTTCAACAGTGTCCTACCTCTTCTTCTATTATATTTGGTTGAAGGTATGGTTTTTCTATTTTTTCAACAACTTCATTTTTGTATTATTTCCATGACATTGTTTGATCTATGGTGTGTGAAAGTGTTTTGTTCTTGATTTTTTATAATGTAATGTTTCCTTAAATGTCAACTTAGGTACTATGTTTTGGTATATTTTTAGACGTTTTTGTGTAATTTTCAGTTGTTAAAGCTTGACTTTTTATGGTTTTCTACAATGTTGGTTGTAGCTACTAGGAAGACATTGGTAACATATCAGTTACTAGTCGGTCTCTGCGAGTGTAGTGTGACGTCCGAAATTATTATTTTTAGTAATATGTTCATCAGTATGACACAACGTGGCTATGTCTGTTTAACCATCAATATAACCGATTAGTTACCAAAGTAGCATACATGTGTTTAAACTTTCTTGAAATTGTATATGCAAACTGTTCTTGTGTCAGTCACTTGTTCATTTTGTTCAATTATAGAGCAACGTCACCGATACAAGTTCACCGTCCCACTGTTTTGGACATACATTACCTGCGACGTATGGCCGACATTGTACGCTTCATTTCCAAGGCTTGTAGGTCCAAACATTTTCATATATTAGTCAAGACTAATGGCTGGAGAAAGATCCTTCAGTGGCCCCTTTTTTCTATCTTTTACAATTTTATATGTTTAATTACCGTTTGTGACAATAAATATTTTTTGTTTTTATACAATTTTTGGCAGAATGGAGCAACTTAGTGCCTCTTTTGTTCGACCCCAAACAACATACAATAGCTGCTGATAGCCAACATTTCCACTGCACTCTGAAGCATCGAAACTTTCGGACAAACCCCACATTAGTAAGGCCTACAACTAGTTAAATAAATGCATGTAATTGTTTAATTGTTTAAATTAATATTATTTTGTTCTAATTTCATATACATTTATATTAAATAATTTTTACGATTCAATATATTCCAAGGCACATTATAACAATCCTGCCTAAAGACAAGACTCCCTATTGTGCTGAGATGCTACGGGAGAGAGTGGCGTATGAACTACTCGCAGGGTGGGAAGATCAAGGCCCTGTCACCAAAAGGATTTTGGTGAGTTCCTTTCCAGCAGCCGCCTACGCATTGGGACACCTTATTGATCGAGGTCATAGAATCTGGGGGGACGATTGTCTTCAAGGTCATCAATAATGCAAGCTGATTGAGTTTATAACAATTTCTATTTTATTTGAACTAAGATAATTCTTATTTGAATTCATGTACTAATTATAAGGATATTTTCATGATTACTATTTTCCTAATAATTTAACTACCTTATTTAAACAATATATAATTGACTGTATGTGCGATTTAATCTGTGCATAATTTTCAACACTATTTTTGACCTTACCATTCAACTCCATTTTCTACCATTCTTTTAAAAACCACTGAACAAATACTTTTGTAGACCAGAGTCAATCATTTTCAAACAACTTTAACCTAAAAAATTTCTAAGTGTAACGTACCTATGATGTCGGTTATCCAGCGCATTGCTTGTCGATAAAAATGACATATAATGCAAATTTAGTTAGCCCTATTAAACATTATATGCAACGTCGTACACTATTCAGTAAGATTAATTACTTCATTTTTTAAAACCTTTTACTTTGGTTAAAATAATAACTGAGGTAAAAACATATTATTTACCTCGATTATTTTTAATCAAGCTAAAAAATATTTTTTACTTTGAAAAATGAATTAATCGAGGTAAAGAACTCTTTACTTTTGTTATTTGACCTAAGCAAAAAAACTGAGGTAAAAGGGGTAAAGTAATAGGTCATTTTTCTTGTTATGTTACCACAATATACAATCCATAACCTCTATCCAAGCAAGTCCAATAAGGACAACTATCATGCACGAAAATCGAATAAAGAATTGAATCACAATGGAGAGTTACCTCTGTAGTTTGGAGTTGTGTGTCTCAATTTTGTTGAGGGTAAATGGGTTTGGATAGTATTTTTGAGGTGGTAGGGAAGACATGGGTTATTTGGAGATAGGGGAATGTTTGAGTGTCACTGGTCGTTCTCGTCTACATGGCCCGTGCGTTGGGGTCGGTTGGACCTCCTTGTTTGAAAATTTTATAATTTACGAACTATGTACATCTACACGGTCCATGATTTGGACTTGTCCTAACACCGTTTGCTCATTCTTCCTCCTTGCTCATTTTCTCCAAAACCAAGATTCCTACAAAACAAACATGCACACAAGCGTAATAGTGTTCCAAAACAATAATACAATAGAAAAACACACCAAAAACAATAAATATCTACAATAAAATGCAGTGGTACATCTTTCCCTCCCTCACAACTATAAGACACATAGTCCTGAGAAAATGATATGAAAAAGGAGGTAAAAAAACAATGTGCAATAATCACTTCTCAATGCGTTGTTCTCAACTCAATACCCTCAAATTCTACCTCAACATGCAATTCAAGCCAAACCATTACAAATTCACACTAAAAAAGTATCAATCAACATCAACACAATGAAACAACTAGTGTTGCGACCTAGGATGTGTATTTGGTGGTGATTTAGGTGGTGGATTGTGCTAGTGTCAAACGGTTTAGGGGTAAGAGTGAGAGGATAAATGCGAGGGTTTATTGTTTTTTGAAGTAAAAACTTCTTTTTCCTCGGTTCTTTTTTTCTAAAGTATAAGAAAATATTTACCTAGGTTATAAAAAACTTCGATATATAATTGAATTTTTCCTCGGTTTTTATGGGAATTGAAGTAAAGGGTTAAAAACCGAAGTAAATAACGTTACTAAAACATTTGCGACATCGTAAAAAAAGTTTTAATAGGTTGACCAATTTTGCATGCAACGCCGTTTGCATTGACATGCATTCTGAATGATTACTGAAGTCATAGGTATGTGAAAGATACGTTAAAGTAAACTATTTGACAGTGTTGGGAAAAAATGAAAATGAAAGACGGTTGTTGTACGCGTCTCATCGTTTTGGCATCCCCCTCCACCCAATATTCCATCATCATGATTAATTTAGGGATATGTTAAAGGTTAATTAGGCATTACAATATCTAGCAATCATTGTGCTATGAACACCACAGATATTAGAATTAATTTTCATAAACACCCACTACACCCTTTGTTCGATGGTTTATAATTGTAGAATTATAAATTGGCTTTATAAAATCATGGAAAAATCAAATCGCACATATACACAGTCAATTATATAATGTTTAAATAAGATAGTTAAATAATTGAAAAATAATAGTCATGAAAATATCTATACAAGTTTTACATCAATTCAAATTAGAGTTGTCTAATTCCAACAATAGTGAAAAGAATAATAAACTCAATCACCATGGACAATGATGACCTTGAAGACGATTGGACCCATAACTTGTAGCACCTCGAAGAACAAAGTGTCTCCGATGCATAGGTAGTTTCCCTTAAGGGCCATGATCATACCTTGCCCCGAGTAAGTCATGAGCCACTCTGTTCCATAGCACCTCAGCACTAAGGCAGTCCTCTCATTCGGTAAGAGTGGTACAATCTCACACGGGACGTACTGAGTCACAATATATATATGCAATTGTCAACAAATAAAATTTATTTTAGAAGGTTTACCAAAGAAAGGTTTTTTCCAAAAGTTCTACTACTTAAGAGTGCAATGAAAATGTGGGCTATCAGGAGGATGTCGAAAACAACAGGCTCTGGGTTACAATGATGTGTGGTGAATTGTACGAAAACCAAAAGGTAATTATTTGTTATATATAAAGTGTGAATACGTGTTAGCTAGTAAATATATATGTATGTTGGTGAAAGACCTAAAAAGGGTAGATTAGATGATCCTTTGCGAGCCATAAGTACTACATCAAAAGGGAAAATGTTAAGTGCGAACTACCCTAAGGAGTGCAACGTGCATCTTGGCCCAAACAATTCGGATGGCCAACATGTACATGTGACTTCAAATACTGGTCGGTTAGACCAATGACAAGACTCAAACAAAACCGAAGTTGCATAAGCATAACAATTGAACAATTAGATGTCATGATGCGACGTATCTAACATTTTGTTAAAGTCGAAGGTCACCCGATAATAGTGCGACGTCACAAACTTAAATATATGCTACTAGGAATAAGAATATGCAATGTCGCACTGTAGTCACATGAACCGATTTGTGGAAGATAGATGAGCGAATTCACATATATTAGAGGAAGCAACAGAAATAAAAAATACAACCGGAAAAAATGAACCATAATCAACATCATATTAAACAAAAACCCCTTTCCAACACACAAGAACGTTGTACCTCTGTTTAAACTCAAATAAATTTCACACTCTTAACAATACAAAACAAAAATAGATGGTTAAAATATCAAAACACATTCATTGACCACACATATAAAATTGTAAAGTAATAATTCAAAAGGTTATGTGTTATGAAAAAGGGAAAACAAACCTTTTTCCAGAGTAGAGACG
Organism: Rubia tinctorum; assembly: GCA_032355605.1. Taxonomy (NCBI): domain Eukaryota; kingdom Viridiplantae; phylum Streptophyta; class Magnoliopsida; order Gentianales; family Rubiaceae; genus Rubia; species Rubia tinctorum. Next base: position 13,867 of record JAULKM010156676.1, read on the forward strand.
ATGAAGAAGAAACAGGAGACTGTTGAAACTTGTGAACAGATGGTTGAATTGATTTTCAGGGTCACCCTATTTATAAAAATTTCAAAACAACATCGTTTAGGACCATTGTGTTGTCTTCCTCGATATATGCGACATCTTCAATTTAGGGGACAAAGTTGTCAACCATTTGGAGATGTCGCAAACAAAACATTTTCAGCCCACCAAGGAGCCTTTCAACAGTTCGAGTTTTTACTTCGGCAATTTTCGCAATACAATTTTGGTAGCTCAAGATTGATTGCAACAAGACTTTGGGGTTTTTTAAAGTCTTGTTATTGATACTACAATTAAAACTTTATGCGTATGTTTGGTCAAATGTTAAGGATTTTTTAACATTAAAATAACATCGATAACAAGATTCTTAATTAAATATTAAATATAGTACTACAACAAAACTAATCTCGTTCCAAATACGAACTAACACAAGTAATATCAATAGGGAAGAACTTCGGCATTGAAAACTACAGGGATGGAACCATTGACCAACTCGAAGTAGAGGGTGTCCCCTTTTGTGAGTCCCTCATTAATGAGGAACAACTTAAAACCCTTCGGCGTCAGGATCTTCAGCCTCCTGTTCTTAGAGTAATACATGTAGTACTCCATTCCGTTGAACTTGAGCAAAATAGGTAACTTGTACAATGGTAGGAGCTCCGCAATATTGCTAGGGATGTACTGTATTTTAAACAAAAAACCACATTCAAAGTAAAGTATAGAACAAGATGAATGAAATTGAAAAAAGTACATTAAAGGGATTCACTTACCAGGATGGGAATGTCCCTAAATTACATCTACGTCAGTGTGTGGATGAAATGTGGAACGATTTTACCAAATGTAGTTTGCGGACGTTCATCGTGTGAATCGCTACGGATCTGTTAATGAAATAAATGTTTATAAATTAAATTTGAATATTGGTAACACAGGCTATAAAATGCAATTTAATGTAAAAATTAAATATCTTGCCACAATAGAAGAGTTGCATGAACCATAACCATTAGACATAATTCTTGAAATTCATATTTTCACGAATCTTTACAAATCAACTCACTATTAATCAATTAATATATGAATGCAACATGTCAGACTGAAGTCGCACATGGGTTGGTCAAACCAAAAGGATTAACTGATGTGTGTGCGACGTCACATATTATCTAAACTGTAGACATTTAGAATATCCAAAGTCGCAAAAGGATTGGTATAACCGAATGTATAATTGATAAGTTTGCAATGTCATATGTTGGATCGAAGGCTATATTTATGAGTAAGCAATGTCACACATGGCTCAGTTTAATCGAATGGTAAACTGATAAAAGTGCGATGTCACATGCGACCTAGAGAAATTATGAACAAGCGATGTCACACACTTGTCGCTCAAACTGAACAGGTAAAGATTTATAGGAAAAGTTGCATTCATTAAAGGGGGGAGACTCCGTCAACTAAAAAGAATAGACCAACAGAGAGTACATTAACCAAAAACAATTTAGCATTAACCTAATCGATATTCTAACACCCCGTAACCTAATCGATAAACCCTAATCCATTGACACGTCCTTACATGAAGCAAATAACACATTCAAACACGTAATACATTACTATTTCAATAGTAAATTTTAAGAAAATGTAAATTAACCAAATGTAGAAACCATAACTGCTAATTGGAATTCGAGGGAAAGTTGAAAGTTTAAAATAGATTATGCGATGGGGTCCATATCTATAGTCGTTACGAGCCTTGTGGATTCCACCCCAAAAGTGATGTACACCATTATGCATACGTTAGACGATGCATTTAACACATTTATTGTCATCTTTTAGGTTTGCACTACAAAGGGTTTAGATGACCACTTTTGCTTTTCTTGTTTAAATCTGGCATTTTGTAGACTTAATTAAGACTAATGGACACTTGGTATTCATGGGAAACTAGATCTTCCTTTTTAATCTCATTGGTAGGTTACCTGTGAGTGCGTTTTTTATTTTGTTTTAGTAGAAGGCCATCCGCGAGGGTAGTTGTAGATATTTGAAGGCCATTCACAAAAATTGTAAAAGATATTGAAGGGCATTTGCAAGGATGGAAGTAGATCAAAGGCCACAAAATCCGAATTGTGGAAGTAGGAGGAATTGGGACCAAGAAAGGTAGAGTCAAAGTTCAAGAAGGCTAAGGTTGAAATGGAGGGATCGTTGGTTGAGATTGCATAGAGTCCGGGGCAAAATCCGAGAAGAGTCAAAACTTGAGGGTGCCACCATTGCAATTTTGTTCTCAAGTTCTATAAATATGAGTGCAAGAACTCCTAAATCAGACCAACAATTCACCCGTAACAGAGCAAAGAAGTTAGTCATGCGAACCAGCCAAGGTCGGCGCAGACCACACATACTTAGCATAGACCAAAATCTAGTAGGACCCGCACCAGCCGATATGGCATGTGTTAGGGTGGCTTGGTATGGCCTGTATCACCTGGCATGAGCCTTACCAAAATCTAGCAGAAAACTCCCCTATTTTCATCGAAAAAATATAGGGAAGGGATTTTGATTTTACACATCCCGCGCTGTTTCAAGTCACAAATGCTAAGACCAGCTCACAGGCTGTGAAGAATGACGCAGGGCATACTGGGAGGTCGTCGCCGTACCTCTCAAAAATACATTTATAAGCCCAATATGCTTACTAAATAATACTAAGTAGATAGTTTGGCAAGTCGGGGTCGTCCACGGAGAAGAGGGATATTTCCAAGCGTCTAAGCATGCAATGGTGAATATATGCCTAGATATATATATATATATATATACATAGATATAAAACAAGTGAAAAAGGGGGGTTTTGGTTGGTTTGGGTTCCTAAGTTATGAAAGTAAAAACAACAAAACTAGCAAAGTCAAGTAACTA
>JAULKM010156720.1:0-16769 GCA_032355605.1 Rubia tinctorum
CATGGAAAGACCAATGTTTAAAGTGTAAATTAGAAGAAATTAAGATAAAATTTTCGGGTTGTATGAACCGGGTTATATGAACCGGGTTATAAAATTTATAACTACTACACGTTGCATAACAAAACTTTAATATTGTAACAAAAATCTTTTATCTTTTATTATTTTAATTAAACCTCATTTTTTCATAAGCCTATGAAAAGACCGTTTTTCCATAAGTATATGAAAAGACCGTTTTTCCATATGTATATGGAAAGACCGTCTTTCCCAAAACTTTGACTTTTATTTATGTATTTGTCATGAAATTTATTATTCCCTCCGTACCAAAACTATTAGCCTATTTACTTTTTTACGGTTTTCAATAATCATGTTTGACCTTCAATATCTCTAACTACATATAATAATTTTGCATAAAAAAATTGATATTTAGAAAATAGACGTTAAGATGATTTTAACAATATCTCACATGATATTTTTATTGTACATATATAAATTGATATTTAAGGTCAAAATTTACCAAGTTTGACTTTGAAAAAGCAAATAAGCCAATAATTATGGGACGGAGGGAGTATTTTATAACCCCAATATTAATTTATGATTCATCCGAATGCCCAGCTTTCTGATTACCTAGTAATTCTTGTCGAGCCTTATTATATATTTCCAAATGATTATGAGTTTATTCAGCAAAAAAAGGGATAATAGTTTAGATTTTTTTTGAATGAAAGTAAATATCCTGCAGCAATAAGAGTCGTTTGAATACAACACCATTTGTAATTCCCTTCTCCAATACTCCGCAAATTGGAGTAGCCATAAATTTTTCCAGATTTACCGGGCATCTTTTAGCTCCGTCACGATTAATGTTCTTATGTGCACCGCAAGAAACAAGACTCGGGAAGACTTTTCACTTTAGTTATTTTCTTGAAAATACCGAGGTAAAAAAGAAAAAACATTAAAAAGTATATTATTTAACCGAGATAAAAAGTATTTTTTTGCCTCGTTATTTTTTTATAATGATTGTTACTGAACAAAAAGCTTACCGACGCCAGTCGATGTGGTATGTGGCCGATTCAAATGGTAGTGACACCGGTCACTACCACGCGCTAGACTGATGTCAATAGCTACGGAGTCCAAAATCTAACGGTCTTAACCGAGTTCAATACCAACATTGGTCGTCTGTCAATTTAACTGACAACGAAGCCATCATCGATCAGCTTTCAAGTGTGGTTGTTAATGGTTGATGTCGGTTGTGTTGGTGTCCGACGTCGGTAGGATTGACATTTTCCCCTGTTTACATGCGATGGCACAGTCTATGTCGCCCACACGGTTTCGATTTGATTGACAGTGAATCGACATACGATCGAAATCGATTCATAATAATCCCTCAGTCCCAGCTCAAATTGCACAGAATCTTTTTCACGCTCATCAAGAAATTTTCTAACCTTTAATATGTTTAACTACGTATAATAACGACAAACAAAAAGTTACTTTTGAAAAGTACTAGTTATGATGAATTCAACAATATCACATACGATAATATTATTGATTATATATCTACTTAAATATGCGGCCAAAGTTGGACAATGAATAGTGACATAAAGTGAATTGTGCAGTGTGAGTTGGGATAGAGGGAGTATTAATTGATGTTTAACTAAAGCAACCCGGAAGCCCATCACACAACCATCAATACATTAACATATAAAAAACTTATAATAACTATAAAACTACTAAAATACCATCGATCGTAGTCCATAATCGATATTCAATCTCTATTGTGTAATCTATACAATAGGCTTTACAATAATACATAAGAAAAGTTTATATGGGTATTACAAGAGTAATGTTTGGAATCGATGTCCGCTACAATATATTAGTCACGTGGTATTTGATTCATACACTTGGTGCAACTGCTTTACCGAAACAGTCGAACTATGATGAACATAATTCTTCCATGAGTATGTTGAAAGTCCATTGATAATTATCTACGCCCCATTACAACAATTTCACATAAAGCACAGAGTATTTTAGAAACAGGCAATCCACAAATGATCGAAATATTTAACAATCGTATTTATACAAGACTAATACTTACACCATGTCATTGGTGAAAGCGGAAGTCATCCATTGATGTTGTTTGAAAGGTTTGATGTTGTTTAAAAGCGGAAGTCCATTGATAATTATCCATTGATGTGGTCTTCCAATCTCAATTATATTGTATCCTTCTAAATGTTCCCACACTTTCCAATCTGTGACATAACAATTTCCACTCCTATCAGTCATGGCATGAATTCTCTCAAATATGCTAACATGAAATGTCTTGAGTAACCAATGCCGGTCACATATCAATTTTGTTGTCAGTTGGAACGACAGCTGGTGATCGACGTCGATCATTCAAGCAATTTTCTAAAGAACCCAACAACATTCATGCCTAAAATCAACCTTAACCTATGCACAAAACTCCTTATAAGCTATACATGACACTATTTTCACAACAAAAACACTAGAGAACAAAGTGTACAAATTAAACATCTAACACAATCATCACAATTCATAGAAAGATTCATTCTTTTGTTCATCAACACATAGAATGATTTTCACCAATAGAATTGAAATTGGAGCATATGATGAATAAATATAACCTCAATTTCTATCTGGAGATGCGTCACCCTTTTGTAGTTGTTGGAGTTTGATTGAGTTTTCCATTTGATTGGATTGTAAGTTTGTGGATTTCTTGGTTTTGTGTGAATCGAAAGAGTGGGAGGACATGTGGAGGTGTGGATGTTGGAGGAGATGGGTGGTGGGAGGTGTTTTTTCATTGGAAATGACTTTCGATAGGGTTTATGGCTAATTAGCCAGAAGGGGCTGGCATTTTACTCTCACCCATGAAAGTCCCCCTAAAAACCAACAGGTGACTGACGTCGATCGCGCTGTTGGTCTTAAATATGGGATTCATGTGGCCCATGACAGCTCAATAGGGTAATTTGGCTGATGTTAGTAGGTTTCTCCGGTGGTGTCAGTCTAGAATGTGGGCTTTGTGTGACCAATGATGAACCAATAAGGAAATTTGGGCGACGTTGGTATGGTTTGAAGACCATCTCCTGCACCAATAAAAGTAGAGGAAAGAGTTGAGGATGACTTATTCGGTGGATGAAACCAATTTCAATGATTTTGGTGAGAAGCATCCAATTTTGCAAAATCTTCACATAACAAGGATGAGGAAAAAAAGCATATAATCATTAATATCTTCAATAAATTTAGAGACAATGAGAAGATTTTTGCAAACATCAGGAACAAACAAAATATTATGGAGATGAACATGCTGGTTAAAAGATGGCAAAAAAGTAGATCTCAAATGCGTAATAGGAAGAGACGTACCGTTGTCAAACCATAAACCGTCATTACTAGTGATGCTACTAAGAACCCGATTAAGCAGCGCCGCCTATCCCTTCATCGTAACTTGCAAAACAAAACCCCCGAAGTCGTCCAGGGGAAAACTATCTGATGATAAAGTCATCCACAATATGAGTAATGAGGAATAATAAGGTATAATCTGTAATGGGAGACATACTTGAGTATATATACTCTAGCAACCCTATGGTTTACATTGGATTACTCTTTAACCCAATTGGGCCAGGCAGACCCAATTTCCAATATTATTATGGGTACTCATTATTTTGACTTGTGCCCCATTATTAATGGACCACTCAAAACTATATATCATCAGTACGCTCCCAGAAAATCAAAGGTCCTTTCGAGGAAGCTCATTCGAGGGGCTTGAGATTTTGGTTCTCGATGTGGCTTTTGGTTTTTTTAAATGAGTGTCATTGGCTCAAAATATAGAAAGACACGCAATGAATATTTTTTCCAAAGGGAGAAAAAACCCGATCACTGGGGAAACCCTGAATCCATGGTTATCGAGAACCCACTCGTGGGTATCAACCTAACCCAAAGCTTTGCCCAGTCTCTGGTGGAGGGAACACCAGGTAATATTAAATCCTCCCACATGAGGTGAAGGAATGGGCCAAAACACAATAAGACTCTTTCTAAGGTTGAGGTAGCCCGTACTTATGAAACTCCCTCAAAAGAAAGGTCCTCAAAAGTTTTGAGCCCCATGTCAAGAATCTTAAGGATAGATGGGATTCTGGAGAATTTCCCAATGGAAACCCAGGATGTGATGAGCTTAGGTGTGTATCCCAAAGTGCCTACAAATTTATAATGATTGTCACACTTGGCGGGGGATTCCCCCCGTCCAAGTGAAAGGAATCGACCTTCTTAACTTGTAACCCATCTTGGCATTCGAAAATATACAAGAGGGGCATCAACCTCCTTCACTTATGAGCTATATTTTTGGCACATTCTTTAATACTTTATTTAATTTCACAATTGTCGGCCTTGAGCTCTCCTGAGAGTGAAAGGCGTCAAGCCCAAACTCGAGAATGAAAGGTTGTCGCAGCCAACTTTGAGAAGAAGCTCGAGAGTAGGGGGCCTTTAGGACAAATCTCGAGAATGAAAGGCTATTGGGTCAAAGCTCGAGAATAAAGGGATGCTAAGCCAAAACTCGAGAATGAAGGGCTATCGTAGCCAATTTTGAGCAGGAGCTTGAAAATGGGAGGCCTTCGGCCGAACCTCGAGAGTGAGGGACGTCGGGCCAAAACTCAAAAGATAAGGGCTGATCGAAGCCAACTTCGAGTGAAAACTCGAGAGCGAGAGTCCTTCGAGCCAAATCTCGAGAATGAGGGCCGCTAGGCCAAAACTCAAAAGTGAAAAGCTGATCAAAGCCAATTTCTAGTAAAAAACTCGAGAGCAAGAGACCTTCGAGCTGAATCTCAAGAATGAAGGGCTGTCAGGCCAAAACTCAAGAATGAAAGGTCGATCAAAGCTAATTTCGAGTAGAAACTCGCTAGCTAGAGGCCTTTAAGCCGAATCTCGAGAATGAAGGGCTGCCGGACCAAAACTCAAGAACGAAAGAGACGCTCAGGCCAAATCTCGAGAACGAAAGAGACGCTCAGGCCAAATCTCGAGAATGAAAAAAGCGCTTGGGCCAAATCTCGTGAATGAAAGAGTGTCACATGTGTGTAATGCTAGTGCTCGGTATTTGAGCCCTATGCCAATTTGGCATAATAATATCCACCCGACTATACAAGGCAATGAAGTTTCAAGCTCGTGCCAACGAAATGGTGGAGCAAAATAGGTGTTCCAAGGGGGAAGTCAATACCTTGCGAGGGGTTATTGAAACCCACGCTATTGTAAATGATAATCCTTGCCTCATGGACCTTAGAAGAGGTATGTCGAGGTATGTTCTGAGTATGGCCTCGACCTGATCTATGGAGTTTTTCTCTTACCTTGTCTGCCATATCAGTCTCGACGTAGATAATAATAGTGTAACGCTAGGTATGCAAATGCAGAGTAGGTTGCGTTAATTAAGGTGTGGCACTAGGCGTACAAACCAAGAGCAATATCATTCGAGATGTGGTGTTGAGCATATAAGTCATGAATTAAATGATTGGATGTAACACCAGGCGCACCGATCTTCATTAATGATTCTAGAGTGAAGAAGATGTCCTTCGATTTCCTTGGGTGATTTCCCTAGGATGTGTTACCCCCTATTGAAGTACATCTTTTATCGCTTGTAGCGTCTTGGCTCTATAAGGCGTTTATCCCTTTCGAGGGAAGTGGTACGATGTTTTAACCTCTTTGCTGAAGGAGCAAACAAGGATGATGTTCATCCTTTTCGAGGGAAATAGTACAAGTTTCAACCTCTTCGCTAAAGGGACGAACAAAGATTATGTTTATCTTTTAGGAGGGAAATGGTACGAGGTTTTGAACCATTCGACCGCTTCTGCGGAGCAAGCCTGCTATTGTTCAACCATAGAACTCAACATTAGCGGGAGTACCCAAGTAAACTAAATCATTGGAAACTCGAATTTGTGTATCCATAATGTCGAGTAGATCATCTTCGTCCCTTACCTCTTCTGAGGAGGTTTGTGATAATTTTAGCCTTCTGAATTCCATTTTTGAGTTCTTTCACTGAGAATCTCTCGATAGGAAATTGGAATGACAGTCGAAAGTAGGCACCTATTACTTATAGCGACACCCAGAGGTTCCGGCCCATGGGGTGCGCCTTGTTGGTCTGTATTCGTAGCCTATAGCTATTTCAGGGTAAGCTAGTCCCTGGCCAGACAAACAAACATATAGGGGGCTTCGGTCTCCTTGATTCATAGCATATATAGGTGGACAGAGTAGACTGGAGATGGTGCGGGCTTTAAAAGGTCGGTAGATGGTGCGGGATCCTCCAGTACAGCTCGAGGGCTGGAGACCGAAGATCAAGGCGAGGAGTTCCCTGACCTTAACAAGGATTTTCTAATGGCTATAAGGCCTATCAAAACTAAAATTTCGGAGGGCGTATGGACTTTACCCAATGAAGAAAATTCGCCTTCCTAATCCATAGGCTATGTTAACACTTGTAGATACATGAGAACTGTCAGCTTTCTAAGTTAGTAAGCCACCGTGGCCTTTTTGGAAAGGGGCATCGTCCTCTTTAATTCGTAAGTCATCGTGCCGTATTACATAAGGGGCATCGGCCTCTTAAATTAGTAAGCCAATTTGTTGTGTATTTAAATACATAAGGGGAATCCTTTGACCTATAGCAGCATTTTTTGTGGGCACGCTACACCCTGGTCGAGGATTTAAGTGCATAAGGAGAATCCTTCAACCTATAGAAGTGTTTGTGTGGGCGCGCTACACCCTGGTTGAGGATTTAAATTCATAAAGAGAATCATGCGACCTATAGCGACGTTTGTGTGGGCGCGCTACACCCTGGTCGAGGATTTTCCCATCAAGTGTGTGGAAGGATTTCGATCCTTTAGCACTTATGTATGTGTGGGGGTCGATCCAAAGTATTTGGCAGGCTGTTGAGTCCTTTCAAGTGAAAGCAAGGGTTTCATCCTTGAGCGCTTAATTCATGTGTGGGGTATGACCCAAAGCGCTTGGCAGGCCGTTGAGACCTTTCAAGTGTAATCAAGGATTTCAATCCTTTAGCGCTTTAGCATGCATGGGGTGCAACCCAAAAGACACTTGGTGGACCATGGAGGCCCTGCAAGGATTTGATCCTTAAGCGCTTTCGCATGCATGGGGTTTGACTCCAAAGGCGCTTGGCGGGTCACGGAGGCCCTGCAAGGTTTTGATCCTTAAGCGCTTTCGCATGCATGGGTTCGACCCCAAAGGCGCTTTGCGGGCCACAGAGGCCCTGCAAAGATTTGATCCTCAAATTCTTTAGCATGCATAGAGTTTGACCCTAACGACGCTTGGCAGGCCACAGAGGCCCTGTAAGGATTTTATCATTAAGCGCTTTCACAGTATGAGGTCCGGCCCAACAGAGCTTGGCGAGCCACGGAGTCCCTGCAAAGATTTGATCCTTAAGCATTTTTGCATGTAAGAGGTTTGACCCCAAAGTCGCTTGGCGGGGCACGGAGGCCCTGCATTGATTTAATCCTTAAGCGATTTCACATGCATTGGGTTTGATCCCAAAGGCGCTTGGCCGGACACGGAGGCCCTGCAAGGATTTTATCCTTAAACATTTTTGTATGCGTGGGGTTTGACCCTAAAGGCGTTTGGCGGGTCACGGAGGCTCTGCAAGGATTTTATCCTTAAGTGCTTTATATGCACTATTTTCTATTGAAGGGAATGAGGGGTTTCGACATCCTTAGCTCATAGTATATTTTAGTGAGTAGGGTAGAATTAAATAATCTTGAGAAGCACACATCAATATATTGGTAACAAAGGAACATGAATCCTTCGACAGGTAGCGGGGTTTACGTGGGATCGCTACACACTGGTCGAGGATCTCATTAATTTGGTACCGATGAGGGTGTTCTTGGATTTTCGGCGGTGATTTCCCTTGGATGTGCTTTCCCCCAATCGAAGGGCACATGTCATTAGTAGTTTCTCAGCTGAACCTGTTCAACTGAAAGTCCTTTTGGAGCAACATTAATATCAACAACGTCAATATTGTATTTACAAAATTGGACCTAGGCCTTTAGGCCATACTCAATGTTATGTAAAACAAGTAATGACACGTAAGTACATAGCCAGACCTAGGCCTTTAATTCGTACCCGGGTAATCATGTCATATGATGTGGGGGTAATAGAAGTAATGTCATGTCAAGATTATAATCTTAGTCACAAACAGATTTTTGATTACTTCACAAAAAAACACATATGAGTAAACATATTGCAAATTTCAAGGTTTACTTGTGACTGAGGCCTTGTCTGAAGAAAGCATTGAGCACAAATAATCCAGCGCACAATAATTCAAAAAATTGCACCCATCGTGGTATGACTAGGCAAAGAGACCAGAAACGCGTCCACTTGATTTTCGCCAAGGAAAAAATCAAAGTAATTATTTATCGCCATTATTTCAATGGGTTGATTTATCGGCATTATTGCACATTTATTTCCATTATTTAATCTGAAAAAGAATTAAAATAATTTTAATCCAATGCTCAAACTTATCTGTATGCATTTTCTAGGAACTCGCTGAGCTGCCCGGGTCAACTTGTTGGGCATGTTCGACTCGGGGAGCTTGGCCTGAAGAACATTTGACCTTGGGCTCGTAAACCATCTATGGCGAACTGTCATGAGGGCCAAGGTTAAAGAAGGAAATTCACTACAAACTCCAGCTAAAAGCATTATTACAGAATATGCAGCTCAAAGCAAGAAGAGGGAAACCGCTCCTCATAACCACTCATTAAATGATGGTTTGTTAATCAGTTAGAGGAGAGATTTTGCGTGTTATACATAGAAGAATTTTAGGAGAGAATGGGATCTATCTTTGGGAGTAGAAGATCAATTGTGTAATTTTCCTTTCTCAACTCAATATTCTTTCTCATCTCATTCTGTGTAATTCGAAGGACTTTTTTGTCAATTTCAATCAAATAATCAATTTCATGACAAATTGGTATCAAAGAGGCAAATTCTTGGCAACTATGGTAGATAACACACACTCCAAAGATGTAGATTCTCAGGTCATTGGAGGAAAGTTCACTTATATTGTGGAGGAGCTGAAGTTTCAGATGAAGAGAAAGGAAAAAAATTGTTGGATGCAATTGAGAAGAACGGCAGGGATATTGCATATATGAAAGAATGCATGAAAGCAATGGTGTTGATGATGCAAAATTGGATCAGATAACAAGGAGAACAGGGAATGAAGGATGGGCAGTCTAAAGGTTCAAACCACAGCTTTAAAACCCCCTTACCGAGAGGTAAAATTCATATTGATTTCAGTTCCGAGCCCAGTGAGTCTTTTCCTAGGGTACTTTATAATGATGATATGGTCGAGCATGAAAAAGAAGGGGATTTTTATGAGTTCGTTGAATTTAGTGATAAAGATAAGTCGGTGAATTTGAACAATAGAGAAGTTGATGACCTCAATGTTAAGGAATTTTTTTGATGCATGTGCTCACATTCATGATGAATTGGAGGTGAAAAAATCAATAGGACTAAGGAATTTGAATGGTAAATTTTTAGTTGATGGAATGAGGGATAGTTTGAATGCTCGTAAGATTGATGGTAGTATTATATGGTTTGAGGAAGTTCTGGCAGAAGGGAATCAAGAAGGGGCCGAAACAAATTACTTAGACACATCCAAGAACGATTTCAAATTGTTGGTTGGAAGGATTAGTGCAAGCATAATTTTACAGTTCATACTACTTTATAATGATTTTGGATTTTGAAGAAAGGGAATAGGTACTTCTAAAATGTCTCCTCAATCTTGGGTAGAAATGATAACTAGTTTTAAGGGTGGTACTAGTTTGTGTTTCAGGGAAACATTAGACAAGGTAGATCATGTCGACGGGAAAATGGTCCATTTTACTACTTTCTTCCTGAAAGGAATATTAGTACTCATTATTTGGAGTGTTCATGTGAAAGTACTCAGAGAACTCTTGCATTCTAAAATTGAAGAAATTAGTTTTGTCTCGTCAGACGATGGTCTAAAGGTTCCAGAATCGTTCTATAGTGAACTTTTTTATTACCAAAAGGTTTGTGTCCAGTGATTATGGGAACTTCATTGTATAAAAGCTGTTAGAATAACTGAAGATGAGGTGGGTTGTATTTTGTTATATTATATGTATCAAAATATAATTTTCAAAAATCTGAACCAAAACCACTACTTATAAATAAAAAGTTTTTAAAATTTTTGGCCCTTCCCATCCTTGGGCCCAGTGCGATCGCCTAGCCCGCACTGGGCTTGGGCCGGCCCTGCACTTCCCGTGCTCTCCATCTTCATCTTCGTGATTGCATGTAAGACATTCGTCAGAATGATCAATCTGTTTAGGACTATTACTCTAGCTTTAAGACTATTCTCAATGAATTGCGTGTTATAGGTGACATTCTTTCCAATGATGATATTGTTCTGTTCTTTATTCGTAGCATGAATGAAAAGTTTTCTCAGTTTTCATTGGCTAAAATTATTATTAATCCTTCATCATAGTTGTTTACACTTGCGGATGATGCTGAAACTTAAGAGTATTCTCTCGAAGCTCCTTTGACTCCCGCTTCTGGACGATCCCCTGTTTCTTTTTCTACCTCTCAGCAAGCATTCAGACAGTCAGCCTGCCTGCAGCAGAGGAGGCTACAAAAATTGGCAACACAGAGGTTACCAAGGCCGCGATCATGTAAGGAGCCCCGTCGGCCGTTCACCAGCTATAGGCGGGAGCGGCCAAGCTGCACAGGGTGGCCGCGACAATGACACTTATGTGTACTGGTGGTGTCATCACCCAAGTTATCTTGTTGAGTACTACTACAAACTCTCTCACGTTTCTCGCGATGACATTGCTAATTCCGCAGATACAGTTTACTCACTACATTTTCAGCAATACAATGTTGCTTCTGATTGGTATGACTTTGGAGCTACCAATCACATGACAACTTCTGCATCCAACCTGGATAGCGTCGCTCCTTATAATGGTAATCGTCGTGTTTATTTTGGTAATGGTTCTTCTTTTCATATTTCCCACACTAGTAATTCCCAAACTGATTCTCTTACTTTATGTGATGTCTTGGTCGTTCCAAATGTTACTAAGAATTTATTGTCTATCTCCAAGTTGACCAGGGATCTTAATATTGTTTTTTATGACAATTCTTTGACTATCCGGAACAAGGTTACAAAGGAGCTTGTGGGCCGAGGACACAATAAGATGGGTCTCTACATTTTAGATTATGGTGGTACTGTTTTAGTTTCTTTTGTTAATACAAATAAAATCAAGCCTCATTTGAGCTATGACATAGTCATTTATGACATGTTCCTTTTTATGTTATTTCATCTTTAAGTAGAACCGGTAGTTTGCCTATTACTAGTTTGTTGCCTAAGCCTCATTTATGTTCTTCTTGTGAGATGGATAAAGGCAAGCTTATTTATTTTAATGATAATTTAAAACGCCCACCACGCATACTTGATTTAGTTCATTGTGAACTTTAGGGACCCTCACCTGTTGTCTCTCGCATCGGGTACCATTATTATGTCTTTTTTGTTGATAATTTTTTCTCAGTTTACATGGTTATATCCTCTACAACAAAATTCTGATTTGTAGAAGCTTATATGAATTTTGAGACTTTTGTTGAGAACCAGTTTTCTACCACCATTAAATTATTTCAGATTGATGGTAGAACTGAGTTTCTGAATTATCGCATGCGAACTCATTTTGTGTCTAAGGGCATTCTTCACCAGCTTTCTTGTCCTTACACTCTAGAGCAAAATGGTCGCACAAAAAGGAAACATCGTTATATTATTGAGACAAGTATGTCGATGCTCTTTAATTCTGGTCTTCATAATTCTTATTGGCATGATGTTTTTCCCCAGCAGTCTACATCAACAGACTGCCTACTCTAGTTATATCGGGTCAGTCTCAACTCTTTGTTATTTTTGGTACCTCTCCTGACTACTCCAACTTTCATCCATTTGGTTGTCGAGTTTTTCCGTATTTACGGCCCTATGTTGCACATAAATTAGCGCTTTGGAGCATGTCTTGTATATTTTTGGGCTACAGTTAACAGTACAAGGGTTATCATTGTTTTGATCCTCTTATGAAAAATTAGTACATCAGTTGCCATGCTCATTTTGATGAGCTACTTTTTCTTGATACCCGTACTGGTGTTGTCACTGATCCTCCTTTACTTGATGTTTCTGCATTTTGATACCTTCGTATGTGCCTTTAGAGGTATTTGAGCCATCTTCTTCAGCCGAATTTCCCATTATTTTGGACAATTTTGATTTACAGTTTGTACCAGGAGCTCCAAAATTTTCAAAAAAAATTGTATTTTTTTCGCAGCTTGAAGTCGTACAGCTCAGCTCGCGTCTGAACGTGCTGCCACCTGTATAATCATTTGCACTGAATGCGCTGCCTGCGTGGGAATCTGACGTATCAATCCTACTTACCGTGCGTGTAGTTGACGCGCCGCCAGCCCTAGCCGCGATAATTTTCCAGTCGCCATCAGCACCTTCTGTTGCTGTAAATTCAGCCTCGCCAGTTCGGGCGCTTCGCGCATCGCCGCCAGTGGCATCAACGTCGCCGGCTAATTCAGTGACTGAGTTGTCTTCCCGTCATCCGATAGCCACAAGCTCTCTCACTGGCTCTTTCACGTACGATGATTTTTTCAACTATGACATTTATGGTTTATTGAGTGCTTTTTTTTTGCTAAAACCGAGTCGAGAAGTCACTGCTCGGATGTTTAGGATCTTGAGTGGGTTGCTGATATGGATTCCAAGATGAAGGCTCTTTGTACTTAGCATACATGGGAAATGGTTCCTCGTTCTTTTAATGCATATGTTGTTTTCTCAAAATGGGTGTATCTTTTGAAGTATAAGACTGATGGCTTGCTTGACAGACATAATGCGAGGTTAGTTTCTCAGGTCTTTTCATAATTACCAAGTTTTAATTATGACCATACATTCAGTCATGTGGTGAAGACTTCTACTGTTCGTACTGTTTTATCATTGGCTGTTACTCAAAATTGTCCTTTACAATAGTTGGATGTTGAGAATGCATTTCAAAATAGAGTTCTTGACTCTCTGGTTTACATGAAGCACCCAGCTGGATACAAAGACCCCATGCGCCCAGATTTTGTTTGTCGTCTACGCAAGGCCATTTATGATTTAAATCAAGCTCCTCATGCTTGGTTTCAACGTTTTAGCTCATTTTTTATTGGCATTGGGTTTGTATGCAGTTCCTGTTATACATCTTTATTTGTATTTTCTCATATTGCCTCTATTCTCTATTTATTGGTTTAAGTTGATGACATTATTCTTACTATGAATGATGGTAATCTAATTTGGAAGATGATTAATCGGATTAATCAGGAATTCAAGATTACCAATCCTGGCACTGTGCAGTATTTTTGGGTTTGGAAGTTGTTCGTACTTCTAACGACTTATTCCTTGGTCAGGCTAGATACGTCAAGGACATTTTATCGCACGCTGGAATGCAGGATTCTGCGCCTGTTTCCATCCCTTTTGTGGCTTTTTCGCAGCTTGTTAGCTCTACCAGCAAGCCATTCGGAAATCCCACACTTCATCAGTCTCCGGTTGGTGTACTTTGGTATCTATCGATTACATGTCCCAATTTTTCTTATCTGTTAACACACTAGTTAGTACATGCAGTCTCCAACTGGTGACCATTTCCAAGCTTTCATTCAAACTCAGCACTATATGCATGGTAATCTCCGTTATGGTTTTCAATTTTGCATAAATTCGTCCACTTTACCAGTTCAAACTTCTGATGTTAAATTGGGCTCATCGCATTGAGACTTGTAGGTTCACATAGGGTTATAGTATTTTTCTTGGGGGTGACCTGGTGTCTTGGAGTGCTAAGAAGTAACCTAGAGTTTCTCGTTCTAGTTCAGAATCAGAATACCGTGCTATGGCAAATACTGTTGCAGAGTTAGCTTGGTTGATGAATCTTCTTCGGGATTTACGTGTATCTACTCGTGTGCCTCCTGTTTTGTTGTGCGGTAATAATAGTTCTCTCCTTTTGGCTCAGAATCTAGTTTCGCACAAGCGAGCCAAGCATATTGATATTGATTATCATTTTGTGCGTGAGATGGTGCCTTCTGACAAGCTCAAGATTGTTCATGTTTCTACGGACTTGCAACTTATTCCCATCTTTAAAAAGGGGTTACATCGTCCTCAGTTTGAATTCTTACGTTCAAAGTTTTGCGTTGCGACTAGTTCTACACTTCGCTTGAATGATTTTTTCAATAAAAGAAGAAGATAAAAGTTAAACTATCAATGTCAACCATTATTTTTTACTTTACAAGCATTAAATTTTATTTCTATTACTCCCTCCGTCCTAGCTGTTTTTACACTCTTATTTTTTAAACACTATTCTCCATTAAAATTTAATGGCACATTTGAATAAATATATGAACAATATTATCATATATGATATTGTTCAATTCGTCGTAACAAGTTGTTTTCAAATATTAACTTTTTATTTGTCATTATTAGACGTAGGTAAAGATATTACTCATCAAACATGTTTCTTGAACAACGTGATACTTTTCTCTTCGCAAAAAACTAGTGGGACGGAGGGAGTACTATCTTTATATTTTAAAAATATTTATTTTATAAGAAAATGTGTTGTAGTAGGGGAAAGTAAGATCATGACCATGTACAATGCAGAGACCGCTCCGAGCCCGCTCTTGCAGTTATAGTTCAATTTCATTAAATAATCAATCTCTCTCTTTCACCTCATCAATTGAGTCCACAACTAAATCACTCCATTTTTATCTCCACAATGGTTGAGACCACTTTCAGACCACTCTATAGACCCCACTTGATTCTCTCTATCATACTCATTATTTTTACCTTTAATAATTAATTTACAAAAAAATTGTAATGTTAAATTTAATAATACACCTATAATGTTTTAATTGGATTTTGTTTTTTCAAATTTCATTTTCAAAATTAATTTCATTTTTAAAATTAATTTCAATTTTTAAAATTTATTTTATGAACCATATTTAAAAATAATCATATGTATTTTTTTAAAGAAAGTAATTTTCCAAAATTTAATTTAGATTTTTAAAAATAAAAATTAGATTTTATTCAAATTTTTTCATTTTTTGAATTTTTAAATAGCACAAAATAATTTTCATAAATTTTTAAATTGGTTTTTTAAAAAAATTACGGTTGAGACACGTAGCACCACCAGATTGGAACACGTGGCACAATCGACTGTAACAAAAAAATTTAAAAGGTGGCTCAACCACAACACACCACGTGACAACTTGATGGAAAGGAAATGTCTTGCGCTGACGCGCGAGCCAGAGCAGTACATGGGCTGCTGCTGTGCATTTAATGCGCTGCCGGCTCAATAAATTGATCCGGAGAAGCGGTTTTAATTTTGCTTTGAGCCCCCACTGTGAAAGTTTTTGGTACCTGTTCCATCTCACTTTTTAATGAGCTCGATCTGAGCCTCCCACACCATATGCTCCAGCTTTAATGGATCACGTTTTGTGGCGTTAAATCAGCACCAAAATGTCATCTTCAAACCGCAATGATGTTCTTCTCCCTTTCTTAAAGCAAAAAAGATTACCCAATAAACCTTCCCACGTGTCCGTCCCTCTCTCATCTCAATTTGAACCTTTTGATTTTCACCGTTCACTTAAAAAATGTTTGATCATTAATATTTTTCATTAGGAATAATTTAAATTTAAACAAAGTTAATATTTTAAATATATATATATATATTATAATGAATCTAACAAGGTATTGCACAATATTATTTACATTTAAACATCAATTTAATTTTATACTCAATATTAAGAAGTTTTGACTAAATAAATAGTTAAGTTATAGATTGAAATGAGACAGAGGAGTAAGTAAACTTTCTTATATACTAAGGTGCATGATTTGTTGAGCGTTATGATTGGTACCTATCCTTGGGATGTGACTATAGTGCGCTTGTTGAAATAAGAATCGCCTTCTTCATGTTTTCCTCCAACTCAACTTAATGAACATCCAAAACAGATTCCTTCCCTATTCCAGGACCCTACAAGAAATACAGGTATATTCTTTCATTCCATTGGAGAATCATACATGTCGGTGTGGTCGTGCCGGAGTGGTTATCGGGCATGACTAGAAATCATGTGGGCTCTGCCCGCGCAGGTTCGAATCCTGCCGACCACGCATTTTTGCCCCAAAATCATCATTGCTGCTCTTGACTTTTTTCATTCAAAAGAGCCCAAGACCCAATGTCTTAGCATATAATATTATAGTGACCCAAGCAATAATTTTTTTCTTTGGGGTTAATTTAAAAAAATGAGGGAAACACAGGGACTGAGTTGTAAAATGATAGAAAATCCATCTTCTCCCGCGCCGCCGCTCACCGTCTATTTATAAATAAGAAACATGAATGTCAAATTTTAAAATGACATGCGCAAAAGCTAACACATTAATAAAATAAAAAATATCCACATCTAGTGTTGAAAATATACATTCCACTGTTGTTACATTTTAAAAAATTATTTTGATATTCCACTTCTATCCACTGATTTTAATATATTTTTTACATGATAATTTAAACATGTAAGATGATACGTATCATTTTATGTATATTACAAATGAACAAGATATAAAATATCATACACTGACAACTCAAAATCGAACGAATTCAGTGAATGTTCAATGACACAACAAATACTTATAAAATTAGCATATAAAAGTGGCAAACTTTAATTTGAAGTTTTACGTTAACATGTGAAAATGTCAATCGCCATAA
>JAULKM010156729.1:0-16767 GCA_032355605.1 Rubia tinctorum
AAGTTACAGACGCCAAGAACTGGCCAGATTTCTACCTATCTAAGTGCGGAACAGAATAGAGTTTACAGAGAGAGAGAGACACTTTATATGATGTCTCCACTAAACCCTAAAAACTGGGCCAAAACGCAATTCGGCCCAAATAAATAGCAGTCCAATAAAGAGACAAGCTATACCATCGGGACCCCCGTACCAACCTGTCGAAGCGGCTAATACGTATTCAAGGCATACCAACACAAGGGTAGAAGATTTGTCTTCATAACAAGTAGTGAAAGTGTTGAATATGTTATATGTTCAAGGATTAGTAAGGGGCTTGGAAGTAGAGATCAATTGTCCCCAAGGATTTGTCATTTGTAGTTTTTCTATATTTTTATTAGTTTATTGCATGATTAGCATAGTTACTTGACTTTGCTAGTTATATTGTCTTTAAATTCATAACTTAGGAAAACCAAACCAAAACGCCCCTCTTGACATGTTTTATATATACGTATATATCTATATCTAGGCTTATATCCAACCTTATATGTGTAAACGCTTAGAAAAATCCCTCTTCTCTGTGGACGACCCCGAATTTCCACTATCTACTTAATTGTATTTAGTAAGCATTTAGGGCTTATAAATTGTATCTTTGAGAGGTACGAAGATGACCTCCCAAGATTTCCCCCTCATTTTTACCTCTAAAAAACCCTCCTCATACCTTTTCCCACAAAAACTGCACAATCATTTCCTCAAAAACCATCTTAAACCCTTGTTCTTAATCTAGTACATATATTCGCTGAAGAATCAACACCATAAAGCTAGGTAATGTGCACCATTATGCATGCGTTAGAAAATGCATTTACCACATTTATTATCATATTTTGTTTGGTTGATTGCTAGTTTTAGTTAGCTTTGCATAACAAAGGGTTTAGACGGAAATTATTTGTTTTTTTGTCTAAATCCCACTTTTTTTAGACTTAATTGAAGCTAACCGACACTTTGTATTCATGAGCGCATAGATCTTCATATTTGATCTCATTAGTAGGTTACTCTTAAGTGCCTTTTCATTTTCTTCTGTAGAAGGACATCCCCGATGGTGGTAGTAGATATTTGAAGACCATTCGCAAGGATGCTAGTAGATTGAAGGCCACGGACTCCAAATTGTGGCAGTAGACAGAATTGGTACGAAGAAAGGTGGATTTGAAGTTCAAGAAGGCCAATGGAGAAATGGAGGGATCATTGTTCAAGGTTGCAAGGAGTTTTGGGAAAATTCCGAGAAGAATCAACACTTCAAGGAATCGCCATTGGATTTTTCTTCTCGAAAGCTATAAAATCAACTACAATAATGCCCAAATCGGAAGAACTGTTCACCCTTAGTGGAGCAATGAAGTTAGCCAAGCGAACCAGCCATGGCCGGCGCAGATCTTTCAAACTCGGCAAGAGCCAAAAGCTAGCACGACTCGTGCCACTTGTCATGTCCCGTGTTAGAGTGCCTTAACATAGCCCATATAATTTGGCATAGGACATGTCGAATTTCATTATGGGAGTGGGCGTTCTGTATTACACAGCCAGCGCAGTTTCAATTCACAAATGCCAAGTCCAGTCCATTGTTGCACTCCCTTACTTGTAGAGGTGAAACTGGTGGAAGATTTTATACGCGCATCTCTATGTGAAAGATAGGGGAAATTATTTACCGTTTTCCACACCACGTAACACAAACACTAGAATAAGGTTTAGTTATTGCATTTGATGAAATTGATTATCAAAATAACATTTACCATGTTACACAAATATTCCCCGAGTGTTAGTTTATATTGTTTATTTCGTTGGTTGCATGCTTGTAGTTGATAGTTGAAACCAACACCCCCAAAGGATTATTTTCACAGCAAAGTTTATTCCTAACACATGGTTGGACTAATGACCAGACCATGGTTGTGTTTAGTAGATTACTAGATTCCTAACATCTAACTAGATGACCCGGTACTTGACACTATCTACCGTTCTTGGTAGTATGGTAGTACAAACGGGAGCAATATATAAATCTTATCTTTGACCCCTCACCGTTCTCCTCTCTTGTTTAACGACGCTCGGGGGGGATCAAATTTAGGTACCTCTTCCGGGGATGTTAGTTTAACGGTCTAGTAGTAAACTTGCATAACGTGTTAGTTGAGTAAGTAGTGTTTTTTTTCTTTTTGTTTTTTTGTTTGTTTTTGTTGCTGAGATTTCTTACTTGTTTCCATTTACTTGTAACAATTTTCGCTAGTGTTGATTTTATTTTATCATTTTTAAATTCCCGGTTTATGGTACATACCTGTGCCAAGAATTAGGAGTTTTACATATTCCAGCGAATTACACAGGTAGTGGGCGAGGAAGGAAGAAGAGACCTAGGCCAAAAGGTCTATAAGAACAACTTTTGGTAGCCATAGAAAATAATTAAATGGCGGAGGACAACCGCACTTTGAGAGAGTTAATGGCTTCAAACTTGGAGAATCAACCGCTTTGCATCATTTTCCCATTGTTGCCACCATATGTGATGTGTGACCTCAAGAGGGGGCATGATCCATTTCTTTTCGAATTTCCATTGGATGGACGGGGAATATCCAAACAAGCATCTTTCGGAGTTCCACCTAGTTTGTACCAAATTGAAGCTGGCGGGTGTTTCGGAGGAAGACTACAATCGGAGGGCATTTCCCCTCTTACTTTGGGTTTTAGCCAAAGATTGGTTTTACAATATTCTGCTCGATTGTATCACTTCATGGATGGATATGGAGCGCAAATTTATTGAGAAATACTTCCCAGCTTTAAAGGTCACGGGGTTAAAAGAGCAACTTTCCAACACCTCTCAGTTTGCTAATGAGTCCCTCTATGAATATTGGGAAAGGTTCAAGAGATTTTTGGCTATTTGTGTGTGTCATCCATGTAAGGAGGGAGAATCGGTTTACTATTTATTTGAAGGATTGAACGATGATGATATGCACATGTTGAACAATGCTTGCAACAGTTCAATCGCCAACAGGAACCAAAGGGAAGCGATGGTACTCTTCGAGGAGATGACAAATGGAACAAGGAAATTTTGTACAAGGTATGGGGTGAAGACTGTGGATGAACCATCTCAATCCCGAAAGTTAGAGGATCAAATCCAAGCTCTTGCCTCCATGATGAAATAATTCACGAAAAGGGGAGTCCAACAAAAAAAGTGTGTCGTGTATTTAATCTAGATCTACCTGCAAGTGGTGGATGACTTTAAAGAAGTTAAGGTGTTGGGTTTCAACAATGGTGTAAATAGGCCATAATTTGTCTAGGGGAAACAACAAGGGTTCTGTGGGAACCAATAAGGAGAAAGGCAAGATCCCTATGAAAATACCTTTAACCCGAGGTACCGCGACCACCCTAACTACCATTAGCGCTTAGAGAACAAAATGAAAGGGTACAACTTAGCATAAAAGCTCTACCTCAACCCTATTTGAGGGGATAAGGCTTTAAAACAACAATGCCTCACTTTACAAGTCGGACCAAGGGGAAATCCTTGAAGCTATCTCTCAATTGGCTAAGAAACAGGACGTCTTTGCGGAGTGTACAAGGCAAGAGATTGAAGATCTTGGGACTAAGGCATTCTCGAACATCAAGAATCTTGATATTTAAGTCATACAACTTGCCACCCCATTAAGCCAACTTGACACCTCATTAAGCCAACTTGAGGCCAAATAGTCTGGCAAACTTCTTTCTCAACCGGAGGTAAATCTGAGAAATGTGAGCGCTTTGATGTTGAGAAGCGGGAAAAAGGTGCGTGAGCCCGGGAAGGAAATCCTTCAAGAGGACGATTTGATTATAGACATCAACAAAACCAACTTGGAGGAGCAAGAATTGGTTGTGGAGAAACCCATCAAGGAGCTTTCAACACCCAAAGTGAGGGTTAATCTCAAGTCGCCTTTCCCTAACGCCTTAGGGGAAGGCTGAAGGTGACAACCAATGATGATCATATCCAAAAAATCTTCCAGAAGGTGGAGGTTAGTGTCCCGATCTTAGACTTGATTGAACATGTTCCCTTATATACACAATTTTTGAAAGTCGCATGTACAAGAAAGATGAATTAACCCCTTAGGATAATAGGTAAAATGAAAATAGGTGGAGTCGCCACTCTTAACCATAGAAAATTGTTTTCAAAATGTGATGACCCTGGAATGTTTTCAATTCCAATTTATTTAGGTGGTAAATTGGTGAAAAATACAATGATTGATCTATGAGCTTCTATTAACATCATTCCTTCGTGCATTAGTGAGAACCAAGAAATAGGTGAACTTAAGAATACTAGGGTAATCATCCAAATGACCGATAACTCCCACACTAGTGCTTGTGAGCTAGTGAAGGATGTGATTGTCCGAGTGGGTAATTTGGTGTTTCCGAAGAACTTCTATGTCCTCGATGTAGTGCACGATGGTGGTGCACCTTCAATTTTATTGGGGAGACATTTTCTTGAAACATCAAGGACTAAGATCGATGTTCATTTGGGAACATTAACCTTAGAGAATGAGATGGATAGAGTTGGTTTTGATATTTACAAGTCTAAGCATGATTCACCTAATTCCTCTCTTATTTTTAAAGACATAACTTTGTGTGAGAAACGTGTTCAACATGATGAATCTAGTGTGATTGAAAATGTTAAATGTCTTAATGAGATTATTGAAGATGAGGAGGTTTTACCCGATATTGAAACCATGCATGCTCTATCTTCTCTGAATGAACAATACAATGATACACTTGTTGAAGAACATGTCTCTTTTGGTGTGATTAAAGATGATTTGCCTCTGATATTACACTCTAACTTGCTATGGAAAAAGAAGTGGGTTAAGGAATTAATCACTACTAAACTACTTCCGATCCTCAAAATCAACAAGAATGTATCTACAATTGGGAAAGATGGGCATATTTGGTATGTCTCGCCAGAGATTATGGGTAGCCTAAGGTAATGTGAATACCTGTCCATAAGGATGTGGTTGTTGGTGTTGTCAAGGATGGTGATTCTGGTGACCCATCCACTGTTCTTATTAGTTTTCGGAAAAAAATGCCTGAAATATTAAGTGGCGAGGTCAACAATAAAAATACGGTTCTTTGTGTTATAGTTTCTTTTACAAATATATTTTCTTTTAAAATTTTGGGTTAAAATTTTTGTGGTGCTTTTTTTGGAAAAGTTTAGTCATCTATTTTATTTGGAACAATACGGCTCTAGGTTTTGACTTTTTGGGTGCAGGTATGGAAGAAAAATATAGGGGTGCCTTTTGCTAGGACCTGACACAGGTCGTGCCACACCATACGACCCATTGGCACAAGGCTGACTAGGTTTTCACTTGGGCGCAACATGTGTGCCACATAAGTGCTGGCATGAGACGGATGTAGGTTATGGTTTTTAAGCATTCTGGGATACCATCACCCTTCAGTTGCTAGGGAAGAAAAGCAAGAACAGTGACATAGTGCATCCGACACTAAGATACGCAGCCATGCTGTTGACTGTGGTAGTTGGTTGTCATGGGGAGGCCACCACCACATCCGTGAGAGATTTCAGAATACTTTGGTCCATCTTCACGGGTAGAGCGTGTCCCGATCTCTTGGAAGATTTTGTCATTCACTGCATTGAGCTTTCCATAGCACCGACCTGCACTGGGAAGAGAGCGATTAGAGGTATGAATTATGGTTCATTACTACAACCTCCTGGTGAGTAATGAGATGAGGGCATACCTACAAATGCCCTTTACACTCACTCTACCTATCATTGATAAGGTGAAGCTTATATCTATTTAGTATGGCACTATCTTCTGGTTGTAAAATGGCAAGCAGTTCATGAGGTTGCCCCAACATTCGAGGACTACTCTGAACAAGAATTTCAAACTGCCACACTTTATCATAAAGTCAGATTAAAATTTAGAGGTGGTTTTGGATGATCACTACCAAAGAGAGGAGGAGGATGATACATAGGAGGAGGATGAGGACGGTCAGGAGCAGGTCTCAATGTATCCCACACAATTTGTGCCTCTTGAGCAGCATGTTGTCCCACCACAGCCAGCATTCCACAGGTCATACCGCAACAAGTTTTTTAGCATCCCATAGTGCCACCACCTACTTTTGGATAGGTATTTGGAGGACCACCCCCCTAGCAAGAGCCGTTAATTGTTCATGAAGAGCCATATCATTCTGCAGGGCATGACGCTGGTAGCTCTCACAGGCACAACATCTCCTCTCGTTATGATAAATTTTCACAGTCCAGCTGTGGGCCCCCAACTAGCCCGAGCCCTGAGCCCTCCAGGCACAGTGTATTGGTTCATTCCTCACATGAGAATCATTTTTTGCATCATCTACAATATAAAACTTTTTAGGAGCACGTATCAGGTTCCAGTCAGCTTTTTCATATCATATGTAAACTCCTCAGCCACATGGATCGAACTGGGCGTAATCCTTAGGAAACTCCATCTTCGGGGTTAGGCATGACATTTATAGGCTTGGAATGCATTTGGTTCATAACACAACAGATATATTTGATGGGGTCGACGGTCAGTTGCCCCACTTAACGGAGGATAGGGGACATTTGTGGGATGGCATCAGGGAGATCTATCACAGGTTGTGTACATCAAGCATCGGAGAAGGCTACTACCATCTTGGTCTTAGCGGGTAGGAGCATCAGGCCAGATATCAGAGGTGGCATTGAGCATCTCTCGTTGTTTCCAACTTTTCCCTTGGTTATATACATTGGGGAAAATTCATTAACTTAGTATTGGGTGAGGAGTTGGAACACCTCAATGGTTGAAATCCCTTTGTTTGTGACCTAGTTTATGATTACTGTTTGTTGGGATGATCATTTTGATAACTGTGTTTCTTTCCTTATTTTGGTACTTCCCCCATTTGGTTGTTGACCTTTCTAGTTGTTTGTTGTTTTTAGGTGTGGGGGCACCTTTTGGTAGTTGTGTTTTGAAACTTTGGTTGTGTATTTTTTCGTTTTCACTATCTTTTGTAGTATGAATCCCAACTTTGGGGTATTTTGTGCTACACAAATAAAAAATGAAAATTTTCAAAAAAAATGAAAAAAAATTCTATATACATATATACCCAGCTAAGTTGGAAACCCTAAAGGGCAACTTAGGGGAAAATAGGAAGTAAAGCACGGATAAGTTAAAAGTCCAAAGTAAAAATAAGAGGCAAGGCTAGGCTAGGTTGGAAAACCTAGGAAAAAATGAGATGCCGTGTAGAAAAAGGTAGGTGACCTCAACATGTGTGAATGCTAGGATGAAAACCCGAAAGGGCTCCTAGGTAAAACGAGAGAAATTGAGAGAAATTTGAAATGGAATTTCAACATCTTTTTGCTATATTTAGCAGTTTCTTCATCAACATCTCATGGACTGTCTTTGCTGGTTTCTTCAGATTAATAAGCGAGTTCAACACTTATCCTTCATGCTTACCTTTTTCTTCACAATATTGGCTACCTTCTTTTTGCATGCTACATTTTGCTTAGATCTTTTCTCGTTTTTGTTTACTCAATGGTGAGTAAAGGTTTAAGTGTGGGGGAATTGATGTGTACCATTATGCATGAGTTAGCCGATGTATTTAACACATTTATTATCATCTTTTGTTTGGTTGATTTCTAGATTCAATTAGGTATGAACGACAAATGGTTTAGACGGGCATTGTTGATTTTCTTATCTAAATCTCACATTTTGTAGACTTAATTGAAGCTAATAGACACTTTGTATTTACGAGCACCTAGATCTTGTTCTTTGATCTCATTGGTAGGTTACTCGTGAGTGCTTATTAATTTTCTTTTGTAGAAGGCCATCCGCGAGGGTGGTAATAGATATTCGAAGGCTATTCACAAGAATGGTAGTATATTGAAGTCTATGGACTCCAAATCATGGTAGTAGATGGAATTGGGACCAAGAAAGGTAGATTCGAAGTTCAAGAAGGCCAACGGAGAAACGAAGGGATTGTTGTTCAAAGTTACACAAATTTATGGGAAACATCCAAAAATAATCATCAATTGAGGGTATCACCATATGATTTATCTTCTTGAGCACTATAAAATCAACTACAAGAACTCCAAAATTAGTCTAGCAGTTCACCCGTAGCGGAGCAAAGAAGTTAGTCAACCGAACCAGCCACGTCCGGCGCGGACTGCACAAGCTTGGCAAGATCCAAACGCTAGCATGGCCCGTGCTTCCTATCATGGTCCATTTCAGGGGACCTTGGCACAACTCGTATCACTTGGCATGGGCTGTGTCAAATTCAAGCCCGAGGGGTCGCTTTTTCATTCCAAAAATTGGTTAAGGAAATCTAGATGTGCTTGGGGCGATGATAGTTCGGAACTGAGAGTGTACACGAAGGTTACCGTATTTAATCGTCATGATCGACCATGCATCTAAATAACCAACCAAAGAGGCCTGAAGGGTTGCGAGTAAAGATAGGTTAGGTAGCAAACTAGGATTGTTTTTTTATCCTATAGCGATCGATAAAACGACTACTTCCTTTGCCTTTGTAGTCCTAGGAGTAGTTCTTTTGTGGTGTTTTTCCCGGGACTTAAACGCACGGGAGAGAATCACACCCGCATAATGAGTCGTAGCTGTTGTTGCAGTCTTCTAGTTGCAGAGGCGAGACTAATGGAAGATTTTATATGCGCACCTCTATGTGACACATAGGGGAAAGTTTTGACAATTGCCTACACCACGTAACACAAATAGTAGAATAGGGTTTAGTTCTTGCATTTGATGAATTTGAAGATCGAAATAGCATCGACCATGTTTCACAAATATTCCCCATGTGTTAGTTTATATTGTTTATTCCGTTAATTGCATGCTTGTAGTGGATAGTTGAAAATATCTCAACCCCCCCCCCATTTAGTATTTTCACAACACTGTTTATTCCTAACATGTGGTCGGATTGGCAACCCTATCACAGTATTATTTAATAGATTACTAGATTCCTAACATCTCTATGGATGAGCCTATTACATTCCACTATCTACCATTCTTGGTACTATAGTAGTAGCAGCGGGAGCAACATATAAATCTTACCTTTAACCCCTAACCATCCTCCTCTCTTGTTTAACGATGCTCCGGAGGGGGCGGGTCACTTTGATTTTTGTAAGAGGCTTTACATGGTGAAAACTGTGGTCCACCTACAACATTTATAGATCTAATACAAATCAATTTTTCAAAGGATAAAAAGTAATGTGTTTATGATGTCGTGTTAAGGTGATGAGATTATGAATCACATTTTTTGTTTTTAATGTTCTTCAGGAAGATATGTACTGGTGTGTGCAATATTGTGACTAAGTTATTTTAAATTTTTTTAAAGTGTTATGCTCTACTTTGTGAGCTAGTAATTTGCAAATGGAATATATTGATTGTCCACCTTTAATCATATTCATTCTGAAAAAGGAACCGAGAAAACGAATTGGTACAATTGAAGGACATTCCGATACAATAGGCGATGAAGACGTTGAAGAAGAGGGTCGGATAGTGGGAAAATTCATAAGAGATGAAGCTTGGATAATGAGGAAAATTTAAGTATTTTAATGTTTTTTATTTGTTTCCGTACATATATTGAAAGGTAATGGTTAAAAAATCATATCATTTAACCCAAATTAATCAATGAATACATTTTTTAATATGTTACTACAATGTTGTAGAGACCATGGTAGATTATGTTTCACGTCCCCGACAACAATCACGTTTACTCTATGATCTTCAATACCGATACGTTTGTTAAAAGGTCCATGGAATAATGGTAATGAGGGTTGGGCCCTAACAAAAATCAAGGTGTGCATGTCTATTGATGTTGCAGAATTCTATTTAGTTATTAGTTATTGTAATTATATGACACAAGTTTTAATTTTTCTAATTAGTACAAGAAACAAGCAAATATATAGGATTGCAACTAATACGTAATTTTATATACAGGGGAGTGTATTCTACATGTTCGTGAGGATATCCTAGAAATCTAAGAGGTGAGTACTAAAATGTTCGTGAGGTGATCTTAGAGATTATATTTAAGCAACAAAACTTGTTGGACTAATTCTTCCTTTTTTACATTGGTTGTTTCACGGATTTTTCTAAGGTTTGAAAAGACATATAGAAAAGAAGATATCAACATGGCAACATATTGCTTGCCTAGGTATCTTGTGCACTCCCGCTTCTCTTCAATTGAGAATCCAAATGTGGTATTATGTGGGACTAGTATTTTATTACATTGTTGTGTGCAATAGAATTTCTAATGAATTATAATCCTATCTATAGATTGTTGCTTTGTTAGCGTAGGCTATAGATTTTAGATATTTAGTGTTTTCTCCACTGGTAATTTGTACAATCTGGATATGTTTTAAGAGGCTTTAAATAAGCCGAATTATAGTTAAATAAATTTATCTTACCATAATGTCTAATCAAAGTTCCATATGAGGAACTACATCCTATTCATTTTTCTATTTGTTCTACAGTCCCAAATCTACGTTCCTCTATTGGAACATACAATTCATATATTGTTACGGACTCGAAACTGCATCTCCTGCATAAATAATCCCGTGTGTATCCAGAATTAATCCCCAATGGAGGAACACATTCTAAATCCCTGATAAAGTTCCAAGATCAGAACAGCATTTCTCCTGATGCTTTTTGACCAATAGTTCAACACTCGAAACACAAAAAATCGGTTCCTCAATCGGAACCATGAACATTATCGACAGTCGGATAATCAGTTCCATGCTTGAGACTGCACCGATAGTCTGACTGTCAGAGTAAATGTTCCAAGCTCTGAACTAATCAAAGGAGGTTCTTGCAAAGGATTAAAGGCGGTTGATAACTGCCTTTGATCCTTGTCATTCAAAGGCAGTTCCCGGAACCGCCTTTGATCGCAAAATATCAAAGGCATGACCAGAGAAGTCATTCTCAAAGTGACTTCTCTCATCCAAAGTAACCACCTTCAATAGGCTTGGTTTCCACGAGCGGATAGATCGCAAGTATTCTCTAGGTTAAAGCCGGGAGAAGAAGATGCATAGTGCAAGTGGTCACTGTGTATGCAAGTCCACTACCTGTGGTGGGGATGGTGTGCTAGCGGAGAGAGGTTAGAGCTCGCTTGTACGCCCTCCCTACTGGTAGATGGATGGTGCCCCTTCACAGGGGATACTAGTTATAGAAGGAAGAAAGGGATGAATGGGGTGCCATCCTCTTCCTTTCTCCCATTGGGGCCTTTATATAGCCTACCTAGCTTATATTTAAGGACTTAAGTAGTTTTTGATGTAATAATTTCGTGATTTGTAACTAAAAGTATGGAGAACTTTTAATTTTAGAACGGTAATTTCATAGAGTTGTTATTAATGAGTCTATTGTTGGTCGTTTTATTTTGTAAACTTTGATGCATTTTTGAGCATATGGCTATTTTTGTTACAAGAGTAGGGGGTGCTATCGAGATGTTGGACCATGTTTTGATGATACTTTACGGGACTGTTCCTTCTTACGAGGGTCGGTCATTTTGTACTTCTTCAGTCCTTTGCATCTTACATAGTTTACCTACCCGACTTGTGTGCGATTTCTCCATGTTTTCCTAGATCATATCAATCATACCTAGTTTCATTGCTAAGAGATTCTTACAGCTACGTCCTTGATCATTTGTTAAAAGCATATTTTTCTTAGGATATCTTTTAATGAATTTGTTGGTATACAGTCAGCTTTAGATAGTTTTTTCATAATAGGAATTCAGAACCATCATGTTTTCTTTTTATATGTAACTTCCCTATATTGTGAGTTAATTGTGAACTTTATTGGATTATCCCTTGTTAGTGTCAATATTTATTTTTGTGTACTTAAAGTGTAGATCACTCATCATGAGCAAAGACCATCTGCAAGGATGGTAGTAGATATAAGGCCAGTCGCAAGGTTCGTAAGAGAACGAAAGTTGTTAGTCTAAAAATGGTGGAAGATGAAGGATTGTTGAAAAAGTAAGCCAAGAGTCCGGGGCCAAACAGGAAGGCACCGACCGTGCTATACAAGGGAAAATCCAATTGAAAGGCCTAATTATTCTAAACCTAAGTAGTAATGATAGCTGTAGTTAGAATGGATCCTGGTTCTATCTTTGTCTCTCTCTTTCTCTCTTCATTCACATCTCTTACACATGGAATTTAATCCATTGAATGTCAAGGGTTTAATCTTAGCAACATAAATATATGACTTGGGGATATCTATAAGCATGTTTACTTTTGATTTCTGAAACTTTTAGCATGCTATAAATATTATGGTTAGTTTGTGTTTTAGCTTCTTGTTATAACCTATACCTTGGATGCAATAGGATGTACACCTAGTTTAATTAATGAATAATTTATCTCCATGATTTAAATTTAGCATGGGAGTGTGGACTATCAAACTTTCTTGTAGCCTCGTGAACCGACCAAGAGAGTTCTCGAGAATTAACATCTCCACACTGTGTGATATATAACTATATAGAATTACATATCTTTAATGTGAATAAAAATATAGGATCAGATCCTTTAAGTCAATCATGTGATGTAAATACCCCCAAGGCTTGTTATTATTATCTTAATTTCTTTGTATTTTAATGCTCATAGCCGTAGTAAATATCAACACCCCCTCCTTTTGTTATGCTTACTACTCCTAACACACACTTGGGGTGAACATCGCGATGCTATATTTAAACTCTAATATCTCCGTGGATGACACCTAGACTTACCACTATCCACCTCAAAGTGGATAGAATTAATAATCGGAGCAACATTATAAATATCTATGTTTGGTTTCGAGATCCAACTTTTCTAACGACGCTCGGGTCCTCACCAAATTTTGGCACAGTTGTCAGGGATATTCAGGCGTATTTTATTGACAGTTAGCGTAGTTACTTAGTTGAGTAGCTTTTTTTATTTTAGTTAGTTTCTTAGTTTGTATGTTGAGATCTTGTTTGTTTTCTTCAAGTACTATTACTTGTTTTCTAGTGTTTGTTTAAGGAAAAGTATTGTATAGTTCCTTGAACCAAAAACTTAGGATCTCTACATTTCTAACCTAAAAGCACAGGTAGACATAGAAGAAGAACAAGGAGAGACATCTAGGAAGTTCCTAAAAGACGTGTTGATACCGAGACAGTGAATCCAATGGCTCAAGAAAATTTGATGCTTAGGGAGTTGATGGCTTCAAACATTGAGAATTAACCCCTTTGCATCATCTTTCTGCAACTCCTAGAAAATGTAACTTGTAAGCTTAAGTCAGGTATGGTCCAGTGTTTACCCACATTTCGAGGTATTGGCCAGAGATCTCTCTAGAAGACCCGAACATGAAGCCACCGGGTGTGTCCAAAGAGGATTATAAGCTAATATCCTTCTCGTTCTCACTCTGAGATGAGGCGAAATATTGTTTATACTATCTACCACCGGGATGCATTAACTTATGGATAAATATGAAGAGATTTTTTGGAGAAGTTCATCCGCACCTCTAAATCTGCAGGACTCAAGAAGCAACTCTCTAACATCTCCTGACACACGAATGACATGCTATATGAATAATTGGAGAGATACAAGATACTCCTAGCAAATTGTTCATATCACCCGTTCAAGGATGAATATTTGGTGTACTACTTATTTGAGGGTTTATGCAATGACAACATAAGAATGGTGAAGCATAATGCAATGGTTCGATGCCAAAAAAAATCCGAAGGATGCTATGGCGAAGAGATGAAAAATGGGACAAGGAAATTTGGCACTCAACCTTGGGCCCAAAATGGAGAAGAGGTAACTCATTCCCCCAAATTAGATGAGGAAGCCCAAGCTCTTTCTTCTATGATGAAAGAGTTCATGAAGGGAAGGGTAAAACAATTTAGATTTTTTGGAGTCCCGTTACCAAGACTACCCCAACTTCTGTTGGAGAGACGACCAACAAGGGTAAAAAATTAAGAACCTTACCAGAGAGAAGAAGGAACTTTGAGCAACCACGTGGCGAACTTTAAGTTGAAACTTGAGGAACTAATGGATGCCACTGCTTAAATAACCAAGAGCAATGAGATCTTAGTAGAGAGGAAAAGGTGGGATATTGAAGAGTTAGGCACGAGGGCATTTTCAACCATTAAGGTTCAATTGGAATAGTTGATCAAGTCGGTTAGCCGGCTTGAATCAAGGGATTTCAAAAAAATATGTTCCCAACTCGAAGTTAATATAAGAAATGTTAGCGTAATCACATTGTGAAACGGGGAGGAGGCCAGGGATCCCAAGAAGAAATTTGTGCAAGAAGATAATCGCTTAGTGGCAAAAATCAAGCTAGCACTTGAAGAAGATAACATTGTAGTTGAAGAGAATACCGTGGATGCGGAGTCTGAGTTGGAGCTTGGAAATGATTTCTCCAACTGGGATTCCCACACAAGTAAGGGAGATGCTACACCTCCTCCTCCATTTCCAGGTTATTGAGAGGTAAAGCTAAGGTAGGAGTCAACGATGAGGATATTCGCAACGTCTTCAAGCATTGCGAGGTTAGCATCCCTCTTCTTGATGTCATTGATGAAATTCCTTTTATATGCAATTTTTTTTAAATATGCATGTACTAAGAAAATGGTTAAACTAGTAAAGAAATTAGGAAAGCTGAAAATAGGAAGGTTAGCCACTTTAGCTCATAAAAACATACCTAAACGGTGTGGTGATCCCGGCATGTTTTCATTCCCAATAGTCTTAGGTTGTAAAGTAGTGAATGATGCCATGATTGATTTAGGGGATTCCATTAATGTCATACCATATAACCTCTACAAGGATCTCAGCCTAGAAGAACTTAAAGAAACTAGGATTACTATCCAATTTGCAGACCATTCCCAAACTAGTCCTAAGGAACTAGTAAAGCATGTGATGGTTAGAGTGGGTAAATTGGTGTTCCCCATGGACTTCTATGTCCTTGATATGTCGCACAAAATAGGTGCCCTTAATTTTGTTCGGGGAGACCATTTCTCAAAATATCAAGGAATTAAATAGATGTTCACAGTGGGACACTAACCTTAGAGGATGAAAGTGACAAATTAGGTTTTGATATCTATAAATCTAATAATGCATCTTCTTCCTCTTTTACATGCAAATGCATTAGTAATTATGAGGGAATTAATCATATGGATGAATCTTGCATGAATGATAAGCGTGTGAATTCTTGTGTGAGTGATGAGGTATTACATGTTGTGATCTCATTTAATGATGAAAATGATGAGAACTTTGGTGACATCTATGTTCCGATAGTTTCGATAACTAAGATTAATTGTTCTTCAATGTCTAGAAACACTAACCTACAGCCATGTATAGAGTATGGGAACGAATCAAAACTTCATCGACCTCCTCCTAAACACAAAGTGAAGGCAAGGTTTCAACCGTGATGAGAATTAAACATTAATCTTCTATAAGATGTGGACATAAAGGTAAGGATGACTCCTTGTGGACGCCTCTCCACAAGGATTTCATCATGGGTGGATTCATGGATGGCAACTCTGGAAATCCAACGCTAAGGTTTAATTGATTCAAATCAAAAGTACGAATAAGTCAGTCATTAGGACGGGAAAAATATGGTGATGTTTCTTTTGCTTTTGTAGTTTATTAGTTGTTTTTTAGTGTGTTAGGATACACTTTGTTGAAATTCATGGGTGAAAATTGTTTTGAATCAAATCTCACTGTTTTGGAAAGAGTGGAGTTAGGAAATTAGGCTACATAAGTTAGTTATGTGGGCTAAAAAGGCCAAGGAGTGTTCCCGGGAATCGTTTGCATCATCTTACACAGGTCGATCAACAAGAAACTATGTACTTGTGTCATGAGGCTTTCATGTTACACAGACCGTGCCCAATGAGAACACCTGCAATTTTTGGACAAAATTGAATTTTCCATGTTGGATCTACAATTTTCTTCTACCATGAATTGGGTAGTGCAATGTTGGAACTGCACCAAGCCATAACACCTTCTCTAAACATAAAATTGAAGAGCCTTAACTCCCAAATTTTTTTCTTTCTTCCTCCACCATTAATACCTTCATATTTTTTCCCTACCCCAAACAACCTATTTAGAAAAGATCATTAATTATCTGATACAAATTTATCAATATCTTCTCCCATCAATAGAGAACACTTTCCACACTTCCAGAACTCCAAAATATTCATCACCAATCCACACCAATCAAAAATCATATTTTGGGATTTTCTTTAAAGAGAGCATTCTTTTGCTTTTATTTATTGTTCTTCTTCATCTCCTAAACTGTGAATTCAGGTAATGCTCTAACCTTTGTGTTTAGTTTCTCTCTTTAGCATGTTTGTGGAAAATGGGGGCACTTTGGATTTAAATGTTTGTGATGGTTTGTTGATGTATCTGCCTGATATAAATGCATGCATGCTAGACTAAGCGTTGGAGAAGATTGTTGACTCATATTTTTTATTACTGGATATGCTAAATGGTGGATGTGTAGGGTAGTATGATTCTTTCTAAGTGAGATTCTCTTGGTGGTTCAAGACTTATATTTTTCATTACCATCTCCTCTTGTGTTTTCAATAATGGGGCCTAAAATGAGCAGAGTAGAGAGAAAGTTCTTCCCGGGTTAAAAAGAGGGCAATTCGACCCAAGTTGTGAGGCATGGCCCTAACCATTAAACAAACTCCCTTGATCATTGGGAGGTCGTCGCCGTACCTCTCAAACATACTATTTTTAATCCCAATATGCTTACTAAATACAACTAAATAGATAGTTGGCAAGTCGGGGTCGTCCACAAAGAAGAGGGATTTTCCTAAGGGTTCATACAATTAGGAGTGGATACA
>JAULKM010156739.1:0-16766 GCA_032355605.1 Rubia tinctorum
AAGCTCCCCTTAATACCGATCCGCCTTGATCAGACTCCCTCTGACCTCGAAACTCGTCGACGCTGGATCTCCTCCTCCCGAAGAATTAAAGCTTCCGATTCTGAACTTAGATTAATAGTGTATTGATCATGTTGGAACACAAATTAAACTCTCAGCTACTCTCAATGGATAAAATCTGAATGCAGATTTTCTTCTATTAAATTCGTAAGTAGCTCATCCAAAATGTTCTCTTTATATAAGCACGATCGCACGTCTTCAGTAATGGGTGCACATGAAATTCTATCTCCATAAAATATTCTGATAACAATCAAATCCCTTAAAGATAAGAATTCCTTAATCTAATCCCTTAAAGTAAGTAATTAAAATATTTCATCAATATCTTCACCATAGACGAATATACCATATCAATCTTTTTCCATAAATCTAATCCAATCCCATAAATATAGGAATTGATATATTCTGCCATCAAATACAACTGGACGAAATATATACTTCTTGGATTCAACACAAATCTTCCTTTTCTCGCAAGTCATACCAAAATCGATGTTTCAACATAACATTCCATATTTGCATGATTTCCACAAATTGCCAACTTAAATAATTCTGAACTTTACAAGTCTTTACCAAATGGCTAAATTATAAGCACCCACAGACAAGGATGTACAATTATCATTCTGCATAATCTAGGCCATCTGGATTTTCATAAATGATACAGGCCACGGAAAAAGAGCTCCTAATCCCCCAAAAGATCCTTCGCAAATTTGGTTACAAGGAAGTGCAATTATTAAGCTTTACTCATCTCATCAGTCATCAGAATCGAAGGATCGAGTAAAAAGAGATATTGGAACCACCACCAAGGAACCTCACCTCAACAACTTGAGTTCCAGCGTCCCAAAACTCCGTCTTACATAACAGATGCTGCCTTCAAGAAAATAAATTTATTTGAGTAGGAGCTTGGTGTTGCGTTAACTCCTCATGGGAAGCGTTGGATGAATCCTACAAAATTGCGCTTGTAGTCAGTCCTCTACAAGCAAAGATCCTATCGATAATTCATTTCCTAGAGGATATCAGGGCAAAAGGCCTTACAAGAGCTACAATTTTCTCAGATTCTCAGTTAGCGATTGATTTCACATCAAAGAAACAAGTCATCTCTGGAGGTTTTAACTGAGGTTCAAGATGCAATAAAAAATATAGAATTGTTTTAGAATGTTTACTTCTGTAAAATTCCTGGATTAGGTGAAGATAAGGCCCATAAGTTGGCCCAGTTTGTAATAAATTACACATAATAATAATAGTGGTCTTTGATAAAAAAAATAGTAGACATCTTGCTAGTTTAAAATTCTAGCTTTGTTATATTTGAAGTGTGGGTGATAAATGATTTTTTTAGTTTACATTTAAATTTTTTATATGTAAAATTTTAGGGAATTAATTGATTTTTTGATTGATTGTGTATTTTTAGTGTATGAAAGGTAGATATTTTATTATCGGTTTATGACTTAAATAGGCAAGTCATATTCAACTTCTATTTACATAGTATGAGATATCGATACATAATCTTTTCTATGTCTGTTTCTATATGTATGTGTTTTTCAGACGTTTATTCTGGTCTAAGAAATCCACCATTTTTAATCTAATAAAATTTGTGTATGTTCGTAAGTGTAGCAAAAATGGTGTATTACGTTAACTATCGATGTTTCTGTTTTTCCTTTATTATTATCTTGAACTCCACAAGGGATTAATTTCTCAACAAGCGGTATTATAATTGCGGTTATTCGAGCTTCTGTTCAAGATAATAATAAAGAATTATGTTGTTGTCGAGTGGAAAGCAGTACAGCTTTTGGCATTAATTTGTTCTTCATATTCAAGGTTTAGTGTTGTATTTGTGGGTTGATTAATTTTTCTAAGTTTGTTTGTTTTGAAATCTCCTTGGGGTTGTCATCCACAACAAGCTGAAAAAATTGAATGTTGTTCTTGGGAAAAAGATGAATAAGGTGGGTGCAACACCTGAAGGACCATGGAAGAAGAGGTCATTTTTCTTCAATTTACCTTATTGGGAGCATTTGGAAGTACGCCATTGTTTAGATGTAATGCAACTTGAGAGAATTGTGTGCAAGAGTTTGATTAGTACCTTACTCAACATTCCAAGGAAGACGAAAGACAGCTTGAATGCAAGGAAGTATTTTTTGGAGCTTGGGATTCGTCGGACCTAGCCCTAGAGGTGATAGAGAAGCTAACGTACCTCTCTCCCACCCATTACAATCGGTCAGTGGATGAGAGGAGATTAGTTTACAAGTGTATCCAAGGAATGATGGTACTATCCGGATACTTTTCTAATGTAAGTCGCTTTGTGAATGACGATCGGCATATGAACTCCTGGAAATCACATGATTGTCACATTATCGTGCAACAATTGTTTCCCGTTGCCATCCGTGGTGTTATGGAGGAGGATCTGTGATTTAGCGTTATGCGACTGTGTTTCTTCTTCAACTCCATTTGTCGGAATAATATAAGCAGGTAAGCGCTTGATGTGTTGGAGCGAGAAGGTGTTTTTGTGTTATGTCAGTTGAAGAAGTACTTTCCTCCATCGTTGTTTGACACCATGGTTCATCTAGTCATTCATTTGGTTGGGGAAATTTGACTTTCCAGTCCTGTAGGAATGCATTGGATGTGCCCTTTCGAGTGGCACATGGGTGTTTTCAAAAGTTACGTTCACAATCGTAGCCGACCAGATGCGAGCATCGGAAAAAGGTACATGACCGAGGAAATAATTGAATATTGTACTTCGAACATAGTTGGTAAGAAATTGGTCGAATTACCTGAACAAGCACACTTTGGCACGAAGAATGGGGTTGCACGTTTGAAAGTTACGATTCATACACCCTTCAATATTGAGTTGATGACAGTTCACCTTTATGTTTTACAGAATAGTAGCAAGACTGCAATCTATGTTCAAGAGCATATTTTATATTTACAAGAAATATATTTGGATTGGCCTTCAAACAAAATACAATTAGAGCATTCTTCCACATTTGTGATTTGGTTTTATAATCGCTGAAATATGGATGCCTGTAAACTTCGATCACTTGCAAGGAGGCCAAACTGCACTTTCAGAAGATACCTAGGGTATGATATTAATGGTTTGAGTTTGCAACCTTTGAGTATGACAACAAGAGCACGGCGTAGAACAATGGAGTTTACATTTTATTTGAATCGATGTGGCAGTCCAGCAAGAAAGACAAAAACTTTGTTGTTGCAGTGATGGCCTTTTGCGAGGTGATTGAGGAGATTTGGGAGTTGGACTATGTGGGGTGAAAAGTTGTGGTATTCAAGTTCCAGAAGGTTTTTAATAGTGTCGGGATTCGAACGGAGAAACCCATGGGTTTCACATTGATTGACCTTACCCGAGTTGGGTTCGAGGATGACAAGTTAATCTTAGCTGGCCAGGCACGCCAGGTTTTTTTATGTTTGGGATCCTAGCAGCGAGAAGTGGCATTTCGTCCCACACGGGAAGAAGTGCTACTTCGAAGATGAGATTGATTGGCCCGTCCCAGCAGAATGTCCTAAGTTCCCATTCGCATTTCCAAGTTTGGAGGATGTGGGTGAAGCTTTAGTAGGTCAATGGTCTCATGGCGATGGATTTTGGGTTGATGAGAGCGGTTAAATTGTGGGTATGGGGGTGTTGTCTTGAAAAGGTAAAGATAAGTGTATCTTATCACCCTAAATGTAATTGGCATTATGCTTTTGTGTACTCACCAGTATCCTATCTATTCAACATATTGAAATAAATATATGAATTTGGGTTTAGTTCGTTTGTAGCATCGTACATTTCTCCATTCTTCTTCATTATATTTTTTTCTTAAAAAGTGATAATGAAAAGTAGCACTAGTAAGAGGACAAAAACTGATGCTGGGAAATAGAGTGTTTGCTTTGTTTCATAAATGACACCGGTGTTTGGTAATAATGGCACCAGTTATTGTACCGGTGCTATGGACTTGAAAAATATTTTTAAAATTTGGTCTCATATTGGAATAATGGACTAAAAATATGATTTAAAGCGGCAATAAGCAGCTGCCTTATATGAACATGCACTGATTATTTCAATTACTAGACAATATTTTTTTAACTTTAGTCTCAGGTTGGAAAAATTATGCAAATGAATTGATTTAAAGCAATGTCATGTAACTACCTTTTCTAAGAAGGCACCGGTTGTTGTCCATACTAGCACCAGTATGACAACCGATGCTATATACTTCGATTTTTTTGAAATTTTGGTCTCGAGTTGTAAAAAATCCAATTGAATAGATTTAAAGCAGCAAAAGCAGCTGCCTGTGTCAAAACTAGCACCATTATCCATACTTTATACCGGTGCTAATTTCAACTTCACATATATTAAAAACGGATCCACATATGCTTCACCTTTAATTTCACGAAGTTGGAGAGAAAATATTCCCTACTATCACCTGGGGATCATCAACCCAAACATTGTCAAGGACTAAGGTGAGTTCCCTTTCAATAATATTTATCATTTTAACAAGAAAGTTACTCGTGCAAGGTTTTGGAATAATGTTTGTTAGGTTTTATGTACAATTACTTGTAGTCTATGATGTAATGATGTACGAACCATTAATGTAGATTAGTTACATATCTCTGTTCTTAGATTTATATTAATTTTGGTTGAATGTTTGTTCATGTTTGAAACACTAGTATTGTTTATGGTTTTTTGGATGCATGGAAGGTATTTGTTAAAATGCTTGAGTGGAATTTGTAGGATATGGCATCAAAAAATCCATTGAACAGGACACACAATGCATCTCCTTCCTCTCCGAAGATTCAATCCAATATTAAACAACAAGAGAATACGTTCATGTTGGAGGATGCAAGGTTAATCGAACAAACTTACAGAACAAGGTGACATTTTCCAAAGAGGAGAATAGAAGCATCTCCCCCATTTAAAGAATCTATCCAGATACTCGAATGGGAAAAGTTGTGTGACACGCCTGCGATGGGAAAAGTTCTAAAAAAATTACCCCATGACAATGTAGTTCCTTCATTGAAATCTAGAGTCGGGGTGTTTGAGGTTGGTGTCCAAAATTTGCTTACAGAATACATTATCAAATATTCTGGTGCGATCACTTGGGTAAGGTATTCGAGTATCAATTCCCAGATGTGTTGAAAGCAGTTAGACCTTTCCCTACATACTGAGGGACGGGAGCTGGACAGAGCAGTGTGGGGATCAGCTCAGAGGATGTAGAGATGTTGGATGAAGAGCCGTTCGCTCGATATTATTCATGGTTTTCTTTTAAAATGTGATGAACTATGGTTTTTTCACCTTTTACTTTGATGGGAGGTTTATAACAAATCTACATTATTTTTTAATTGAATTTAATGTGTTGGGATTTCAAGTACCAGGATAAATTGGGCCACATAGTCATGTTTATTATCCATTTCCCTTTATTAATTCTAAAATCAAATGTGATTTTCCTTTATTAATTCCAAACTATTACTCTCTCTATCTCAGGGGATTCTGCAGAGAGATAAAACTCTCCTCAGAATTTCCCCTGGGCCCCACCTGGTTCACATCACCCACGTGACAGCTCATTAAAAGTAAACAACTACCGTAAATGAAAATTTAGGACGTAATTTTTACCTTCTTTTCTCTAACTTATTATTCTCGCCGAATCTAGTGGGTGAATTGGCGCCAGTTACAGAGGTCGAGTACTGTTCACATGAACAGTAAGAAATGAACTTTACATTTTTCCGATCCTTATATATACACCACTAAAGTTGTACAAATCTAGAACACTAAAGTTACATTTCCAGAAAAAGTTTGTAACATTCAAATGATAACAAATGATCTGATTTTTCATCCTCTCTGAAAAAACCCCAACCCAAATATGTTGGGTTTGGTTGGGGAACCCTCAGTTTTGAAATTTGTAACTTTATCGAGTTGCCCCGAGCAATCGGAGGGGCTGGTTGCTCTCAGTTTCTAGCATCTTCTCTTTTCTCATAGGTTTTTTTGTTATCATGGCTCCGAGGGGGAAGAATCTGACGAACGAACAGAGGCACCACTTGGCTGAATATCTGTTGGAGCAGCACGAAAAAGGGAAGATCTTGCATTCAAAAAGGCTTGAGGCAATGGCATCTTCAACTGCAACAAACTCATTGTGAGGCAATATGGTCTATTACCCGAGCTCAAATAGAAGTAGGATCACAACTTGATGTGAGTCATCGGATGGTTGGTCACCCTCGCATTGAGGGAACTTCCTGTAATAAAAAGGCACACAATAAGGGGTACAACAACAAATTTACACTTAGGGAAGAGTACAGTCCAACGAGCAGTAGCTGCAAAGATCATCCGAAACCACACAAACAACATTAAACCAGCCCTAACAGAGCACAACAAGGTACATCAAATGATTTTCTATTTAGTAAAATTGGATGCAGATCTAAGATTCAAAAACATGGATCACGTTATTCACTTAGACGAAAAAAGTGGTTCTATTTAAGCCAGCCAACTGTGAGATACCTACTGGCCTCGGATGAGGTGGAGTCTTATCGCACATGTAAACATAAGTCTTACATACCAAAACTAATGTTTATGTGTGCGGTTAGTAGACCAATATGGGGGGGGGGAAGATGGCACATTATTTTTTGATGGAAAAATAGGCATGTTTCCATTTTTGCAAGATCAAGTGGCTATTAACAACTGCAAGAATATCCCAGCAGGCACAATCACGGTGCCAAGTATTACAACAGATATAACAAGAGCAAAAATGATCAAGGAAGTTATCCCAGCTATAAAAAAATAAGTGGCCAGTGCACATTTTAGGCAAGTACATATGCATTCAACAAGACAACGCGAGGCCCCACATAAAAGTTATTGATCCTGATTTCATGACTGCGGCTAATACAGATGGATTCACAATGAATATGGTAAGTCAACCAGCCAATTCTCCCAATTGTAATATTCTAGATCTAGGGTTTTTCAATTCGATTCAATAATTATAGCATGAACATGCATCATCAAATGTAAGCCAACTACTAGAGGTTGTGCACTCAGCATTCGAAAGGGAAGATGCAATGACTCTGAACAAAGTATTCGTAACTCATCAACAATCCATGATTGAAATAGTTAAGGCAAGAGGATCAAATCGTTACAAGATGTCGCACATGAACAAGGACATACTCATAAGGGAAGACACTTTACCAAAGCTGTTTCAAGTGGATGAAGCGGTGGTAAGTGGCAGTATTTAACACCTTATCACTAAAGGGGTTGTACTTGAAGACATCATTCTATTGATGCATTACCTAGGATATCAACCATGAATGCAACAATAGTATCATTTTGGGGGTTGGTAGTATGGCAAATTTTGTTAGCTTAGAACATTCCACTTTTGGTGTGAATGGAATGTTCCCAAATCATCATTGGTTAAATGTTTCTTTTGCATGTAATATTAACCACTTTCAGCTTTAATTATTGTGTGTTTTTCAAATTTGTGGTTAAAATCAATAGAACATTCACTCAATTA
Source organism: Rubia tinctorum (assembly GCA_032355605.1). Taxonomy (NCBI): domain Eukaryota; kingdom Viridiplantae; phylum Streptophyta; class Magnoliopsida; order Gentianales; family Rubiaceae; genus Rubia; species Rubia tinctorum. The sequence goes on from JAULKM010156739.1 coordinate 7,530, forward strand.
AGGAAAGATGAAAAAACAATCTCTATAAGGGAAGATGCAAATTTGTAAAGGCAGCCAGAATTGTGTAAGGGGAGATGAAAATCAACAACACTAATCCATAGCCGCCAAGGGTCAATCAAGAACACAAACAATTGAAATGCACAAAAATTTCCAACATAGTCGGCAAGGCTCAATCAACAACACAAATCATTGAAAGCCACCAACAGTTTCAACAAACCCGGCAAGGCCCAATAAACACCACAAATCATTCAAAGGCACCAAAAGATTCAACATAACCAACAAGGCTCAATAAACACGACAAATCATTCATGTCGTACCAACATATTTAACTTAGCCGGCAAGGCTAAGAAACCCACAAATCATTCACAGGCACCAACAGATTCAACAAAGCCGGCAAGGCTCAATAAATAACAATAACATAAACAGGTAGGGAGAGATGTCACCTATACAGTTGACACGTTATTTTCTTCAGAACTTGAAATTATTATTCATTTTTTGGGTTTCCTCGTTACCCATTTTTCCTTTCCTTTCCAACTTTTTTGAAGTACATCACCCGCACAACAACATATTCCAATGTAGGTCTACGTTATCAAATCATATTAGACACTGTTAAAATCGAAATCAAATAAAATATCCACTAAATTCAAAAATAAATAAATTATCAGATCAGTAACAATAAATCAAGAAGAAAACATTAAATTAGTAAACAAGAACTCATCTTTTTGGGACTAAAGGACCTGAAATGGATTGGAATAGAACAGATATATTACTTCCTACGCCTTGTATCTCGTTGCTCCCTCGGAAAAAGGAAGCAATAAGTAAAGCACAACATTGCTGCCGCGGTTGGTGTCTTGAGAATTGGTGCCGAAGACAGCACCGGCCGACACCAGTGAATCGGTGCTGATAGGGTTGCAAAATGGACTAACACTAGTATCACCGTCCGCAGATATGCGTCGTCCCTAGGGCTCGGGAATTGTGCGCTAACAGCATCAGCCCTGGGGTTGCGAAGAACAACCCTGTCGTCATCGCCATTCACCACACACGGGGATCCACCGGTATGACTCATGGATAGAGTGCCTCCAGCTGCGCCACTAGGGTAGCGTAGTCGGCTGCCGCCAATATCTCCGTCCAACTTCAGTGACGCGCTGACTGTAGGGCTCCGGGATCGTGCACCACGACCGCAAGGGTTCCGGTGATGGGCCCCGCAACAACTATGGTTCCGGGGTCGATATAGACACTGATTTTTATTTTTATTTTCGCCATGGAAGACCCTCATCGACCTTCCACACCATTCTCACCCACGACAGCCCTCGACACTACCAGATCTAGTATTTTTAGGGCATCCGGATCAGGTATTTCTTGGCTCTTCGATGAGGTTGGCGTTAAGCCTCCAGACGGAGGTGGCATTATCTGTCTCCGTCTCGGGAACAACTTTAACCAGACTATAATTGTCTGAAACATAGAAGCAGGAACATCTATGCCAAGATTGATTGGAAGATTGAGAGGGAGATTCCATGTCACTTGACTTCATCCACTGGGGATGGTTAATCATCCAAAAATTGAACAGATCCGCTTTGATAATTGAGGAGAAAGGCAAAGAAAGAAGCTAGGGTTTGGAGAGGTTTAGATTGAGAGGGAAGATGAAGAGGAAAAGTTAGATGTGAGGATAAGAAATAAGTGAATGTGAACATTGGGAAGATCAGAAAGCATGTGAAGAATATCGGTGCCCAAGACGCATTGAATGGCCAGAGCTGTCTGTTGTGGAATATAGATGGTCAGACATTTAAATTTGAATGTGAAAGTTGGTTGATAGTTTCATGATTTGGGTTTAGTTGAATTTCATTTGGGTTAAATGATTTTTGATTTGGGCTGAGTTGGGTACTAATGATGTGGGCTTTGTGTAAAACTGAAAAAATGTTTGAGGATATAATGGAAATTTCTGGCCAAATTCTTTACTAAATAAGGTAATTTTACAAAGTGTGCAGAATTGTCTGGAACAATCCAAAAAGGAAAGTGTGCAGAATCGGCTGGGATGGAGGGAGTAGCATAATTTAGTCTAGAACATGTATTACCACTTCATAATTTATTCCATTGGGATTTATATTATTAAAGATCTTGTATTTAGGCTATAATAAACAAAATTCAAGTATTTCGAAGCAACATATAAGGTTTTCACACTTTTGGGCAACATTGCAATTTCAAATTTTTTGTTTTCATTTAAAAGGGTATTATGCTAACCCAATCATGTCCAAATTTCATAGTTGTGATCATACATTATTGAATTTTAGTATGTCATCGCCAATTTTGCTTTTCGGCAATTCAAAAATTCTTGGTGGGACCTAGGTGCAAAAGGTAAAAACTTAACTCGGAGGTCCAAAATCAAATCCAATCAGATACAATGGTACATTATCAAATCCTAATGTATATTTCAAGTCTGAATCAAAAAAAATATTTAAATTTCGTGGGAAATTTTTACCACTAATCATTCCCGTTTGGACTTCCTAGCTTTTAAGTAATCAAGAATAAGATACTTTAAAACATGTACTAGCGCTTTATTAAATTTCATGGAAAATCCTTTTATACTAAAAGGCTTATATTGACACAAGAATACCCAATAGCAAGTTAGTTCGATACAACGAACAAGGTGTAGCTTAGTTTTGGCCAATAGTGTAATTTAATCAAAGTTCCATACGGACCGTTTTCGTTCATCCTTTTTACACTTTTTGGAACACTGGACATATGAAGTGTTGTATTAAATATTATTCAGTTCAATTGCAGAAAAACAATGACGGAAAATCTTTTCGGCACACGTTCCCAACATAACGATTAATACTAAATGTTGAAGAATACAAAGGCACCGATTTTTTAAGGCAAAAACTGGTGCTGACTAGTGGTGGGCTTTGAAAAATACAAAGTTTTGACCAACGTTGGGCAGGAAATTCAAAATTTTGACATTTCAAACATGACACCGGTTTATATACCCGTGTTACATGGGAAAGCACTATTCCCACCAAAATTATACTGGGCCGAAATCATATTCAGCCCAATTGAAGTAAATTGGCACTGGTTTCCTCAAGTGTGGCACCGGTACGCAATACCGGGGTTTTGTACATAGCCATGTTTTTACCCTTCAGCTCTTTATCCAGAATTTGTTTTAAAATTTTTATTTAAAGCAAACTTGGGAAGCTGCATTAATAAAACTAGGCACGTGTATTTTGTAAACTGGCACCGGTTATTATACTGTGCTCAGGAGTTAGAAATTTTTTGAAACCATTCATTCCTGCCCAGTGAAAATATTATTTAAAGCAGCCTTGAGCAGCTGCTATAAGGAAATCAGCCACCGGTTTTATAAAACTGGCACTGGTAATGATACCGGTGCTAATTAGTTAGAAATTTGATCTATCCATTACTTTCTTCTTGCTTATAAATAATATTTATAACAGCTCTAAGCAACTGCCTTAAACCTTATGGGCACCGTTTAGAGCATATGAGTCTTTCCTAGATAGTGCTAGAATTAAAGTCAGCACCAGTATCTCGGATATAGGTACCGGTGTTGACTCTGCCTATATATAAAACAAATCATCTTCCTCAGCACATAACAGTTCATTCTTTCCAAACGGCTGCTCTTTCAAAATGGTCTCTCCCATCAATCTGATTAATACCCACAATCTAGACCTCCATAACTCCTCATTCAACATCCATTTCTACCCTCCCTCAAATCATCCATATAAATCAACCGTAAAGCCCCCACTTTTTGTATCTACGAACCCCATTTCTCCACATTCAAGTCCCGGCACTGGCGGATTCGTAATCCACCTGGTTACTTAGAAGGTACTTAATCCATTCCTACATTTGTTGTTGTGTACATACCCTAATTTCCTTTACACTGCATGAAATGGGCATGAAATAGCATGTGTTCGATGAACTGCGTGAATGAAGATTTTCTAATGTTAAGTTCTTTTGGGGGTTACCCACACTATTTAGTTGTTTGATGTTGAAGTGTTTGTTCTAAAATGTATGAGATACATATGGTTTTTTGTTGTTGAAGTGGTTGTTATAAAATGTATGGATATAGTTCATTGTGTGATGTTGAAGTGGTTGTTCTAAAACTTATTTATGATCTTGTATGGATATTCGTGGTGTATAAGTTATATTTATTTTTGTGTTGTTGAAGTCTTTGTTACAAAATGCATGGCCATGGTTGATTGGGTAATGTTGGAGTGTTTGTTCTAAAATGTATGTGATATATTTGGTTCAGTGTTGAAGTGGTTGTTCTAAAATGTATCGAAATAGTTCATTGTGTGATGTTGAAGTGTTTGTTATAACATGTATTTATAATGTTGTATTTTCTAAAATGCATGGATATTGTTGTGTAATGAGAAAATGTGTTGGATATTTCTATTTCATTTGTAGATGCCTCCTAAATCCAAGAAGGTGGTCGGCAAAAGGAAGCAGATTGGACCCCCCCCCCCTCCCCAACAAAAAAAAATAAGTGTGGAGAACAAAGAACTTGTTTCCAAAATTGCACAAGATGACGTTCCACTGGTGGTACCCCTCAAGATCCAATTTGAGAAAAAGGGAGCGCGTAAAACATGTGCTCCCAAACAGGATGCTTTCAAAGAGAACGAGAATGATAGCGAGGACGTACCCCTTCGCAATCCAAGGAATGATGACCTCACCAAGGCAGACAGGCGTCAATGGAAGCTTTTCGAAAAGTTCGAGATTAAAACATGATGTAGAGAACGAGGTATGACTACGTGTCAATCGGTCATGTTAGCTAAGGAAACAGACACGTCCCCGACACTTTCAAGGAAGTTGATGGTGAGATGGTATGTGTCAAGAATTGGACCGCTTGGACCGCTTATTGCAACTACACATTTCGGAGGCAAATCAGATTTGGTACATGGATACACTGGTCAAACGTTTCGTTAGATGTGAAGGAATAGGCATGGAGAGATATAAAGGTAAAAAACAATATCATACTACTTAGTATATAAATGCCTCACTATTTTCGTAAAACTATAAATTCTTGCTCCTAACATATACTACTCCGTCCCATAATGATGTTCCGAAATGAAAATGGCACAACGATTAATAAAGTGGGGGACAAATGTTGAAAGTGGGGGAGACAAAAGCTGAAAAGTGGGGGACAAAAGATGAAAAGTGGTATTTTAGGTATCATTGTTAGACTAAAAATGGAAATAATAGATATAGGAATATCATTGTGGGACATCCCAAAATGGAAATTAGGAAGATCATTGTGGGACGGAGGGAGTATATATTTTGAAATTTTCCATCTCAGGCAAGTTTCAAGTTTGAGAAAGAATTGAATGAACAACAATGGAGGAGGTTGAGGAAGATTTTGGTTGGCAAGGCTGCTGATGCACATCGTAATTGAAAGTCCAAGGTGGCGAACAAGTACATACAGTACATGCCGAGCGGAAAAGTTCCAAAATACAAGCCATGGAAAAAAATACAGATGGATGGATTAGGAGGAGTGAAAGAAATTTTAAGAACACAGAAAGACTGAGGAAATGATGGTAAGTAAAATTTTGACATGATTTGATGAATAACATTTCAATAGTTATCAACTGATTACTAAAAATTAGAGCTATCTAACACTTTCCTTGCAACACTTATTTAAAATGTTACAATAGCTTATGAAGTATTACTTAAACCTTTGAAAAGTGTAACATAAATATTGAAAAGTGTTACCTAAAATTTAAAAAGTGTTATGTTAGATCTAACGTAACATCACCTAAGGTAATACTTGTAAAAGTGTTACTTTAGGTGCTAATAATACTAAGTTGAACTCGTTGCAACACTTTTACAAGTATTACCATAAGTGTTAACACTTTTCAATGTTTATGTAACACTTTTTAATGGTTTAAGTAACACTTTATAAGATATTGTAAATTTTTTAATAATTGTTGCAAGAAAGGTGTGCCTTAGTTTGTAGTAGTGACTAATTATTTGTGTTCGTAACTATTTAAATTTTATTATGGTTTTCAGAAGAAGAAAAAAATAGGGTTAGTTCCCAGTCAAACGAAAAAAAGATACATGCACCACACCGGACCAAAGGGCAACAAGGCCACAAAGGAGAAGCTAATCGAGCGGGTAAAGGAGAGGGAGAGAAAGAAGCTGAGGAACCAGGGATACACAGAAGATGAGATCAAGCAGGTGATCAGTTCAAATAATTTCATGCCTGGCAGATCATTGGTCTACCTGGAGTCAAACTAGGGGAAAGACAGAGTGCAACCCTGGAAGTTAAGGCCATCGTGGAGGATATTGTATCAAATTCATTTAATGTTTTGTATTCACGTACATAGTTATTTTCATTACTAACGCAATAATATGCACTGCAGTTGAGAATGATTAAGGAAAAACAGAAGGGAACCTTAGAGCTGGGCCCGACTGAGGACAATATGATAAGAGCCATCGGGAAGAAGGATCACCCATATCGCTACCGAGGTACCCAGTCTCGATTGTCAGTGGTAATTGTTATCCCATGCATAGAAAGAAGCAAGTGCTGAAGCAGTTCCTCGTCCCAAAAAAAGGAGGCCAAGAAACCCACCACAGATCAGCCTGTTGTGAAGGCCATGGTCGCTAACCTTAACTAGTTAGTCAAGGGAATAGCTGCAACAGGCACAGTAAATATTCCTGAAGGACTCGAGGATCCGAAGAGTTTCATTGAGAATGCCTTGGAAGGTGTATCCACTGGCATCAGCGGCTCGGGCTAAGATCTCCCCAGCAATGGAGATAAGGATGAAGAGATAAATATGCATTGCAATTACTAATTTCATATTTACAATTTTCTTTTTTGTTTACACGCAAAAAAATAACTAACTAAATTATTGCAATGTGAAATAAGATGGTGAGTTGGTCACGTTGTTCATCAAAAACCTTAAGGGGGAGAGGGTAAGAGTTTCTAAAAGATGGCTCTATAAATCTAGGAGGACTGAGAAGTCACATGGTTCAATAGCTTGCATTCGTGTGACCGAGCCTATCGACAATCCAAGAGTTGGATTTTTATTTGCCAACCACCATTTCACTGATATTGGAGAGGTTTTGGGGAGTGTGGTAGACCGGCCGATGTCTTTGGTCGGACTTGGAGTTGATCCCCAACCGCATGACTTTGAAGACGGTCAGCCTTGGAACAATGAATTTTATTGTGTTAATGTCAGGGACAATGAGGTAATACGTTCAATTAATTACTAAATCTATTAAAGTTTAATATTAGATAACGATTCGTCCAACTTCAAATTTTATTTCGTACATATGTCAACTCCTAAACAATATGGATCAATCAGCTCCTTCCTTCCATCGAAGCAACAATTCCGGCATGAAAGGCAACTGCGACTGGTAATTCTCAATAACTTCCTTCTTGTATGTTATTTATTTATCTTTTGGTTGGCCTAATATTATGGCGATTAATTAGTTTCAGATTAACAAGAAGCACAAGTCCAAGGCATATCCCAACATTACGAAATACATTAAATCTGCAACAAGCTTTTGAAGAGCATGCAAGAGTCGGGAAAGGTGATATTGTTTCCCGAGTTTCGACCTTCAACTTTTGGCACAAAATATCAAAGTGGTTTGTTTATCGAGGAAATGGTAGAGTTCGGAAACAAATTGGCAACTTCAGAGCGATGACTTGGCTGGCGAACTCACATATAGATGTGTAAATGGGGTAAGGTTTAATTTATCACATAAACTGTATTTATTTATACGCTAATTTGTTTAGTACATTAACAAATGATCTTCGTCGAGGCACCTCTGGGACCAAGTCTTCGAAACCAATGACCGCATTCTGTTTGTTCCATGCTGCACATGAGGCTATGCCGTTGAGATCAAGGCTGCAGAAGTCGAAGGTCGTGCTAGATCCATTCTGGATACCATGCTTGCTACTGACACCGAGATTTATGTGGTGCCATATATTAAAATGTAATTCTAACTTTTCAATTTTTCTCAATAACAGAAAATTATTGCTCGGTAAAAAAATCATTCATTTTCTACTTGCTTTTCAACACAGCAATCATTGGCACTTAGTACTTACCTGCCCTAGTACGGAGGAAGTTTTTAACCTTGACTCAAGGATTGGAGGAATCAAACCCCACAAAATTAATGAAAACAAGATCATTACCAGGTACTTTCATTCCTTTCAGCTTACTAATTTTAACATCTACAAGTGTTTATGACGTAACCATTCAAAGTTCAATTTTAACAGGATTGCGTGCGGATATCAAATGGAGAAGAAGAAGAAGATAGAACCGTCTCTGGATTGCACGTGGAAAATAACAAACACCGATGTAAGTCATTCAATCCAAGAGTCACTTCACAACCCACCCACCTCACTATGCCTCTGAAAACCAGCTCCAAAGTCGGAAACCACTGCCGCCACGGGAAACCACCACCACTGGAAATCTATATATGCATATAAAATATTGTGTTCTACAACCCCCCAAAGTAAGTACTATTAAAACAAATGCACATTAATATCAACGATAGATATATTTCTTGCAACTAAATATTCTTCTCTGTTTACCAACAAAGCTGAGATTAGTTATTTCCAGCAAAACGGATGAAACAAGAATTCCAAAACTCTAGGAAAGTTGTCTACTACTACAACTAGTGATAGATGGACTATCCTCAAAGCCAACGTGCGACTGAAATTATCTACGACCCTAAACTAAACACTAAACAAGAACACCATGCGAAGTTTTCAAGAAATTAATGTCTCCAAAATTAATTGAAATGATTTCCCTCCGCAAGAGCAATAAACATAAGAAATAAAGCCAATTTGATTTCAGAAACAATCCCCAGTCCTTGGATGATGATCAGCCTCGCATGCTAACGACGAACTCGCAACCCACCCATTCCCTCGGCTCTCACCACCGCCGGAGACGAACGGCAGAACCCTAGCCATCGCACATCCCTCACCGCCATCCCTCCCTCACTGCCACCCCTGCCCCCTGACATCGCCCACCACTAGGGGTGTTCATGGGTCGGGTCGGGCGGGTCAGTTGTCCCGGCCCAAATTGATCCAAAATTTTGGGACAAATGGGTTGGGTCGGGTCGGGCCAAAATTCTCATTGTTTAGGGTCGGGTCGGACTGGGTCATGGGTCGACCCAAATCGACCCAAATTGACCAAAATCATATAAAAATAGTAATTTTTTATTTTTAAAATAAAATATATTATTTTTAAATATAATAATATTTAAATAATAAATAAATTA
>JAULKM010156765.1:0-16759 GCA_032355605.1 Rubia tinctorum
CCCCCCAAAAATAAACATATGACAGTCAATCGCAACTGCAATGTGAAATGCTCGTGGAGTTGGACCCTCTTGTCCATTGGAACCAAGGCCTGTACATTCTGGCTTAAACCACGATCTGTTGTCTGAAACAGTTTACAGTGGCCATTGTCAAACACAATTTTCCATTTTTAACTCACATAACACAAGATGAACCAGTAAAGCATCATGCACTGATTCTCAACTAGAACGATCTAAGTAATCACGTCAGACATTAAAACTTCTACGAAATCAGGTCAGCCATTAGCTGAGGAACTGTTTTATGAATTAAAAGCCATTGGCCTTCTCCTTTTCCCCACCTTTCATTTGAGGAAGAAAAAAATTCATAAAAATACACCAAAGGCCCCAAAAGGTCACAAAAGTTAACAAATTACTGATTGGAGCCTGCACGTGGAAGGTTAAGCTTCACCATAGACCATAAGAACAGATAACAAATTAGAAAAATGCAAATTAATGTGCACCACCGTGCCAATAAAATTGCATATGAGGAAGCAGCTCACTGTGAAACCAACAAAAGTTGATTGTTTTCCTTTTCCCTTTTTCCTTTTTCCTTTTTACATTTTTCTGCCTCCTTACCCTATTAATGTGCTCAAACTACTTCTTGTTTCATTAACTTTGCAATGGAAACCAAAAGGGATCAATTCATCTAAGTAACATAAAAATTTACAGAAGTAAACTGAAACAATATACTATAAAGTATAACATTGTAGATTGCACTATCTTGAATTGTAAAACCATTTAAATAATTGTCAAACAAAGTACACTGCAAAAAAAACAGCTAGGAAACTATGAACATAGTGTGTAATGGGAAAAAACTGAATCGAATTACATGTGTCGAACTACACAACCATAAAAAGCATTGGTCTAATCCAAAAGGAAGCAGGATACAATCTTGGAAACTATAAAGGTAGCAATTAAGGAACAAAAAAACTAGACTGAATCAAACATAAGCATGGTGGTCAAGAAATGTACCAATATCAAAGACATATATGTCATTGAGGAATCTTTTATCGAGTAGGCCTCCAAACACCACTAGCTTGGATTTCCCAATGTTAACAGCCGTATGTCCACTGCGAATTTCACAACAAAACTTCAGTATTCCGACCAAATTAAGCAGCTCAGCTTAGTAAACTGTTGAAGATAAAGGGGAATTTTTTATATTGCCTTCGTGCTTGTGGGACAGTGCCGCCGAAATCTGCAGGAGTAGCCCGAACCCAGAAATGGGTTTTCATCTGTTTGCGCACCTCCATGGTTGTATGCACCCGGGATCAATCCAGCCGGGTGTTCTTTGTTGAAGAATGACATGTTATAGCAGTTGAACATTTTTCTGGGGTATTTTTACGAATTTCTTATTCTTCTGGGCCATTAGCATAAATTTTGCCATGCGGGCTTGAAATTCGCATTACTCCCTTTATTTTGTTAATTTTATAATCAATGTTATAAAAGTATGGTCAAAATCTTGTTTTAGACAGACGACTAACAGTTAAATGAGACATTTATAATTGATGTAATTAATGAGATGATTTTTTATTATTTTTACAACGAGGCTATTGTAACTTTGAATTTTTTTAAAAATGTGTCGTAATATATAAATAATTATAATTTGACCCGAAAATTTATTGAAATTAGATTTTTCATGATTGGTTTAACCGTTAGTCGGCATAATAGGAGACTTTCTCAAAATTACTTGCTATTCAATGTCATAAAAAATCACAATGTTTTATTTTAGACTGGGTCATAATTGACGTAACTAATTGGGTGATTCGATATTTGTTTTTATTTATTGCAACGAGATTTCTACAACTTTAAAAACTTTTAGAATATATCGAGATTTATAAATAGTTATAATTTGATTTTAAAAGTTATTCAAATGGTTTCCATAATTAGTCTAAATGTTAGTCAGTCTAACATTAGACTTTCTTTAAAGATATATGATAGAAAAATCAAGACTACTCTATAAAAATGATTGAATGTGGAATGAGAATGCAAGATAGCCTTTGCTTTGGATTTAGGGTTATAGAGAAATATAACCCTATATAATTTCATAAGTGCACATATAACTCTGAGAAAATTCAAAATACAAAACAACCATAATTACTTTACATAAATGCAAATATAACTCTAAAAACTATATTCCGGCATTAACTAGTCATTTCCACCCATTGACCCGTCGGAAATAACCAAAATGTCATTTCGTCCTAATATAAAAGTTCGAAAGACAAAAATGCACATTGCCCTGCCATTGTTCTGCCACTATCGCCACTGCTCCACCACCTTCGTCGTCGCGCCTCCACCGCCGTTCTGGCTGGGCGACCACTGGGTCATCGTTGTGCCACCAAACCCACCACCACCCAACTCAAGCCAACGCCGTTAACCAGCCTCCTCCACCCCGTTAACCAGTCCCTGCCACCCCGTTAACCAGCCTCCGCCACCCCGCCCCCACCACCCAGCTCAAGCCAACGCCGCCTCTTCCGCCGTGTTAAATGTGTCGAGCCAAATGCGAGTCCGGTCCACCACTAACACACCTCCTCTGCTCAGCCCCGCCCCACCACATAAGCTTACCATCACCAATCTTCCTTCAGCCTCTGCCACCTTAACCCCCCACCCCCATGAGAACCAGTAGATAAAAACCCCCTTCCCCTCCCCCTTTGGCCACCAAAATTGCCCTCTAACCCCACCACCCTACCACAACCACCACCTTCGGAACCCTAGCGCCTCCACACCACCTTCGTCGCCTCCTCCATCGTCGCACCTCCACACCATCTCCGCTTTCTTCACCGTCGCCTTCCCTTCCATAATCACCACCCCAGTTAGTGCTTCTTTATTGCCTACCCTTCCGTAATCACCACACCTAATCCCTCCTGCAATGCCACTTCCCACAACCAAGCCTCGTTGAAACCCTAGCCAACCCGTCACCCTACCCTCGTCCGCATCACGGGCCACCAACTCCACCTGTCCACCCCCCCACACCTAATCCCGTCGCGCCGTCGCCTACGATGCCACTTTTGGCCGAACCTGGATTCAACCCGATGAAGAAAGAAGTAAAATAGTTTATATTGGTTTGTTCGAAAGAAAGAAAGAAAGAAATAAAGAAGGGAGAAGGAAAGAAAGAGAAGGAGAAGGGAGTAAGAAAAATTAGGGTTATGGGCATTATAGATATTTTAATTTTTAGAGGGGTAAAATTGTCTTTTTAACAAAATCCTGCCTCAAACTGCCGAAAACGGTAAATTTCCGCATACACTAACTATCAATGGTTATATTTGCACATTCAATTATCAAAAGATAATATTTGCACTTATATAAATTAGGTAGGGTTATATATTCACTTTTCTCTTAGATTTATGAATGGAAATGGGGAGATAATGACTATGTTTGACAGAGTTGTGCTTATAAGCAAAACTAACTTATTTTGAAAACAGAGGGAGCCAAAAAATAGCTTATACTTTCAAAATAAGCTGATTTTTAGCAATTTACCAAACAATAAAAAGTTCTTTGATTATAAGTACATTGGTTTAAAAGTTCTGCCAAACAGAGCCAATATCTATTACTTTTCCTTTTTCTTTTCTCTGTTACACATTCTTCTCCTATTTACATAGTAACTCAAAATCATCCTTAATAGCTTCCTTAGAGAAGCTTTAATTAAACTCCCCTTAATAATTTCTTAAACCATGCATTAAACTCTCTTTTTAAAAAAACTTTAGTTCCTTTAAATCATTCTTAAGAAGAAATTATATATATACACATATATATATATATTTTCGTTAAGTGGTTCATAATAGGCATGATATGTTTTGGGGGGAAAAAGACAAGCATAATAAAAAAAATCTTTGCAATCATTCATAAATAGTGAGAAAAACGCTCAATGATTATTAAATTTAGTAGATTTGACATCCATTCTAATTAAATTTTGGCAATAACCTACATATTGCAAAGTTATCTAAATTACACGTCAACCAGACTAATTGTCTGTACAATTACAAATTAGAGATCTAATATCGCCATCGGAATATTAACTTACTTCCAGCAAAAATTATAACCAGTTGGTAGAGGGGGAGCGTATTGCGCATCAATATCACTACACCAAACAAGAATATATGTCTGTGTGTATTTTATTGTAACACACCTTGATTCAAAGTACGATATATGTTGTCCAAAGTATAAATACCTTAAAAACACATATTGACACATCCAAATAAATGAACTCCAAATATAAAAAATACGAACAAACGACTTGTACAACCAGATCGAAAATAATATATCTGCATGAGTTATTATCGTGAATATAAGATATAGTTTATGACGTCAAAAAACAAGACAAATGTATATAGACAAGGTTCACACTTTATTCAATAAAATAAATATTCAAAGAACATGAATTAAAATAAATTGGTGTTTCCCCATCTCTCATAATAGGAAGATGAGAGAAAGAAGATTGAAAAAACGTAGGATTTTTTGAGAGAGATGTGTTATGATGTTTTTTTACAGTTTTAAATATACCCCACTATTTCTTGTTTCATTCCAGGACAGTGTAAGAATGTTAATATCCTTCTTATAGTGGCCATTTGTTAGGAACATCCCATATCCTTCTTATAGTGGCCATTTGTTAGGAACATCCCATATCCTTCTTATAGTGGCCATTGTTAGGAACATCCATATGGCTGGTAGCTCTTCTCTACAAGAGATCACACCTATTACTATGCTCCTTTTACCTCAGTTTCTTTGTTAATAACAAATAATCGAATTAAAAAGTTCTTTTACCTCGGTTATTTTTTTTCCAAAGTAAAAGATATCATTTACCTCGATTATAAAAAAAACAAACTAAATAATTGCTTTTTAACTTTGGTTATTTTGTGAACCGAAGTAAAAGGTTAAAATATCAAAATAATTAATGTTGTCGAGACATGTGCGACGTCGCACATATTGTATTCACGCATGTACCGATTTTGCATTAAACGTCACTTGCACCGACATGTGGTCCGATCGACTACCGAAGTCGCTGGTATGTGAAAGATACGTTAAAGTAAAGAATTTGATGGTGCTAGAAAAAATGAACACAAAAGATGGTTATCCTGCGGTTCACCCCATTTTGGCGTCTCTCTCCTGCCAATATCCCGTCATCACGATTAATTCAGGGGTATGTACGTAACAGTACAATGCGGCATTACAGTAGTTAGCAATCATTGTGCTACAAACGCCATAAAATTATAATTAACTTACGTAAACGTCCACACCCTTTGTTCAATGGTTTTAAATTGTTGCATTATTTAATGGTTTTATGAAATCAGGCACAAATCAAATTGCACATATACAGTGAACTACATAATGTTCAAATAAGGTAGTTAAGTAATTTGAAAAATGGCAGTCATGAAAATATCCATACGAGTTTTACATAAATTCTAATAAAAGTTGTCTAAGTTCCAACTTAAGTGAAAATACAATAAACTTAATCACCACGGACAATGATGACCTTGAAGACGATTGGCCTCCCAACTCAAAGCACCTCGAAGAACAAGGTGTCCCTGATGCGTAGGTTGTTTCCCCCAAGAAATTCTCCAAAATCCTTTGGAGAAAGGGTCTTGATCTTACCTTGCCCTAAATATTACATATACCACTTTGTCCCGTAGCACCACGGTACTAAGAAAGTCTTCTCAGTTGGCAAGAGTGGTACAATCTCACACGTGATGTACTGAGATAAATTTTAAAAATTGTAATATGCATTTATATATATATATATATATATATATATATATATTTATATATGAAATTGACAACAAATTAAATTTATTTAATTAAAAGCTTTCCCAAAGTGCGGTTTTCCCACACTTCAACTGCTTGAGAGTGTAGTGGAAATGTGGGCTATCAAGAGCCATCGTATGATGGTCTATGTCAAACAAATTAACAGACTCTGGGTTGCAATGTTGTGCGGTGAACTATTTAAAAACCAAAAAAATTAATTGTTATATATACAGTGTGAAGATTTGTTAGCTAGTAAATATATATGTACGTTAGTCAAAAACCTGGAAAAATGTGGATTAGACAATTCTTGGCCAGTCATCAGTCCTGCATGAAAAGGGAAATTGTTCAGTGCGAACAACCCTAAAAAGTGCAAGGTGCGACGTCGCAGGTGTATGTCGGCTTGAACCAGTGGGATGACCAACATGTATGTACGACTTCGCATAGTTGTCTGCTAAGCCGAAGACAAGACCGAAACAAAAGCGAAATCGCATATTCCAAACAATTGCATAATTTAATGTCATAATGCGACTTCGGTTAAATTTCGTTCAATTGGAAGGTCACTCTGGAAATAAGAAGATGCGACGTCGCACTATATTCGCATAAACCAAGTTGTAGCAGACAGATTAGCAACGTCACTTATATCAAAGGTTTCTAATGGAAGAAAAAAACATAACTAGAAAAACTTAGCATAATGAACATGATATTAAACAAAAAACCATTGTGCCTAAGTTTCAACTAAAGGAAAGTTCACACTCACAAAAATCAGAGACAAAACTAGTTAGCCAAAAAATCAAAACACATACACAGACCACATATCTAACGCTATAAAATAAGAATTAGAAAAGTTGGGTGTTAGGAGATGGGGAAGAACAAACCTTTTTCTTGAGTAGAGGAAATGAGGAGGAAGCTGGAAACTGTTGGAATTCGCGGGAAATTTGTGAATGGATGGGTGAACTGATTTTCAGGGTTCCCCTATTTATAATCATTTTGAAACGACGTCATTGTGAACCATTGATTTTCCCACCTCGACTTAGGTAACATCGCACCAAAGTAGGATCAGGCGACATGCTGTCGACTACTGAGCGACGTTAAAGACTTTGGTGGGCCTAACAATTTTTTCCCACCAAGCAGCCGATCAACAGTTGGAAATTACTTAAAAACAAATATATCAATTACAAATTTGCTAGTTCAAGACTTATTGCCATAATACCCCTTTTTTGTTACAGATACTTTTATTCATAATTTGTGCGCATATTAGATTAAATAATAAGGATTTAATAACATTGAAATAACATAACTGACACGAAGGTTATAAATTAAATATTAAATATCGAAATACATAAATAATAATCTTGTTCCAACTACAATACATCAACATGGAATAAGTTTGACACTAAAAATTACTGGGTCGGTACGATTGACCAGCTGGAAGTAGAGCGTGTCCCCTTTGCTGAGCCCCTCAGCAATCAGAAAATGCTCCCAACCCTTCAGCTTCATGCTCTTCAACATCCTGTTCCCCGAGTAATGCATGTGGTACTCCCTTCCATTGCACCTGAGCACAGCAGGCAACTTCAACGGCGACAGGAGCTCCACAATCTGGCTAGAGACGTACTAAATTGTAAACAAAAAATCACGTGTCAGTTAATATGAAAGTAAAGTATAGAAAAAAATTGAAAAAAAAATTAATACGTGACAGGGATTACTTACCAGGATGGGAACTTCACTGAAATTCGTCTGCGTCAGGGTATGGATGAAATGAGGAACGATGTTGCCAAATGTAGCTCGCGAACGTTCATCTTCCGAATCGCTACGGATCTGTTAATCAGGGAAATATGTATAAATTAAATTTTAATATTGGTAAACCAAGCTAGCTAGGAAACGTAATTTAAATATAAATTAAACACTCACCACAATGGGGTCGTGGTGAGAACCAGCACTGTTAGACATAATTCCTGAAATTCATAATTTAATGATTCTTAACAATTCAATTAACATAATCTGTTAATCAATTAATATATGTGTGTATGTGCACACGCGCAACATGTCAAAGCTAATTTGCACAAGGTTCGGTTTAACCGAGTGGTTAACCGATATGTATGCAACATCATGTGCTAGGTCATCTGCACAAATTATAAGTAAGCGATGTCATATACTGTTCGGTAAAACCGAATGGTTAACCGACATATGTGCAATGACTTATAGGAGATGAACAACTGAAATTATGAACATGCGATGTCGTACACTAGTCTCTCTAACCAAAGTAGGAATGATAGACATGCAACGTCACATTCAAAATATGGGGAGATTCTAACAACAACAACGAACAGGGAAAGAGAGAGGACCCGAACAAAAATAATTAGCGACAACCTAACCGACATTCTTACACCCCGGAAACTTATCCGTGAACCCTAATCCATAGAAATATCTTACATGAAGTGAATAACACATTCACAAACCATGTACATAACAATTTCAATCGTAAATTAAAAAACAAAAGTAAAATAACCAAATGTTGAAACCATACCTTTGAGATGATTGGTTGGAGGACTGTTAGAATTCTAGGAAAAGTTGAATGTTTAAAGTAATGTATGAGGTGGGCTTCATATATACAGTCGTTACGGTCTTCGTGCATTCCGCCACAACTGCGACCTCACATGCATGTCGATATCACCGATAGAATATAGAATAACGACGGTATAACGACGTCGGCTTTTCTAAATGTGGGCTTAATCATTTCATCCCACTAGCGTATCGAATGGGCCGTTGTCAGACTGCGTAACTGACATACCACCGATGTCAGTCATGAATATATTGGCCCCCAAAAGTTTAGGCTACTAGCAGATCAACTGGGTTTGTGTCTGACCAAAACACACATAAATGATGTTAAAAAGGGTAAACAATTAATTAGGAATTAGTAATTGATATTGTCAATGACAATGAACTTCATTAACATCCGGTTCGAACATAATCGATTTCAACACAATCGATGAACTTTTATGTATTTCCAATTAGGTACCTCAAAGAACGTGGTGGAGCGAAAATGCAAAATTGGATATAACCAATAATATAAATATCATTGTCACAATCATGTCGTTACGACTTATGTATCAAGATCACGGGGGTATTCTTCCCTCGTCTTTATTAGTACTCCATTAATAACTTAACTATGAGCGTTGTTAATTTGGAAGAAAAATTCCACCGCGCCAAAATCGGACAAAATTACACATTACAGGTTTTTTTAATATTAAATTTAGAAGATTAGAAAAATCCAACCATTAATTTCACGAAGTTCTAATACGGGACCTAGATTTAATAATATAGTATACGATTACTAACTAGTATGCTAGAGCTAATCGGAAGATTTTGTGGAAATCTTTGTGGGATCATGTCAATTTCATTATAACTATCGGGGATCTTTAATTAACAAAAGTCCCGTGAACGAAGATTGGAATCCAATTTAGGAGTTCCGGATTACTTTTCAATTTTTCCAAATACGTCCCTCCAACAGAGTGGAAGCAGTCGCAATGAAAAACCGAAGATACCCTTACCTTAATTGATCAAGTCACGAGAACGATTTTCCAATATTGTCATGCTTTGGTCAATGGAACGAGACCACAATCTCCTCATACAGTGTAAGACAAAACTTGAAGAAAACTACGCTATGACCTCTAACTTCCTTGAATGCTCGCTACAAAGGTGCGAACTGGAGAATATATGTATTGTCTGAATGGAGAATATGTGTACTGTCCAACAGAGGCGCGAACCAGGGTAAAAAATTTATCATTTTCCTTAGCATTGTGTTCAAACCCTTACTATCAGCGTTATGAAAACGATAATTTCCACCGAATAGAATAAAATGAAATTACATTTGCCATGACGTTTATGAAATAAAAATCTATCGAAATTATGTCCATATTTTCTAAGAAAGTACTAGTACTATGTCTACAGTATATTGTAGAGGATTAATCATAAGCATATTTACAATGGTCATATGGGAAGATTTGCTCGAATTCTATATGGGGATCATAAGACTATTATTTTTAATACCGACGTTGTGTATAAGTTGTGGGTGACAAGGATTATTTTTGGGAATATCGTAATTGAGTTTGGGACTATCTGTGAATTTTTCATTTTTCGCACTCAATTCCCTACAATGAATTGGGAGAAGTTAAATTCTAAATTGGAGATATCAAATTGTTATTCGCACGTAGATGAGTATTTTGTTCCTCTTTATCATGAACAGGTCATCGGAATGGCCCGCAATCCTAACAGGGAGTTTTGTACGATAATTTTTAATAATTACTCTTTGGCCCATATAAACGACGTCGCATAAGGTTCGCAAATACCGAACCATTTATCGAAACTTTATCCACATCGCTTAAAATGAAATTTCTAGAGGGAAACAAATTTTTCAACCAAAATTTTGAATAAAATTTCCCCCCAAACCCATCTCTTTTTATATGATATTCATCAACAAGACCCATTCATTTCTCCTCTCCAACACATGACTTCCTACTCCACACCTTTCCTCTCCATTCATAACAATTCAACTACTCAACCCAATCTAGTCTCTTCTACCAAACATCAACAAGTAACCTAGGATGGAGCATCTCAGGTTCAAATTATTTGAGGTAGCTTTCCCTCCATTCCATATTCATTTTGCAATTTTATGTACATACCTTCGATCTACATGTTTTTTTTGCCCATTGAACAATGATTGAGTATTTTCATTAAGTATGTTGACTACGTTACATGGTATATAGTATATATTGATTGTGTTCCCAATACCATGACATGTTTCTAAGGAGTGAAAAAAAAGAGAGGCTAATATTTGGTTAATTATGGAAAATAACCAAATTTTCGTATGAACACAGATTGAATGTGCAATGTCAGTTAGTGCATCGTCAAGTACGAGATATAACCGAATGGTTACTGAAGTCGCATTTGGCATGAACTGACTGGAACACATATGAAAATCCAACGTCATTCGTTATTTGGACACTGCGATTTTTGTCATTTTTCCTTGCGACGTCACTTTCTTGCATTCCATGTTAAGATTTATGTCGTACGCTCTCGGCTTTATTATTTGTACATCCATTATTATATGTGTATCTACTATAATAGGATAATGACAGTTATTCACAACAATATTTTGTATTTTAATATATTGGTAATGACAATTTTTGTAAATAAAATGTGATTGCTAGTGATCAACGATTTGTTATGTCATAAAATATTAAATACTATAAAACTGTATAAGAAACGATGCCTAACCGATTCATTTGCGACGTCTCACAATTTCACAGCCAAAAAGACACTATAGCTACGTCGCATGGTCTGGCATTTTTTTGTGACGTCGGCGTCATAAAACGACGTCGTATTACTCACAGTTCCACGTCAGCGCGTGATGTCGCTTTTCATAATCTGCGACGTCGCTTTTCATTAGCACGACGTCGACTAGAACGATGTCGCAACTTTTCCTAAGCCATCATATGCCTTCATGCTATATCCAACGTTGCTTTCATGCATATGACGGCGTCATGTTAAGCGATGTCGCAGATATGATCAACTATTGTCGGCCGACTTCCATTGACCGATGTCGGTCATATAATCTATCTACGTCGGTTACAAACCAAGGTAAAAGGTTATTTTTACCTTTGGCTATGACCTGATGTAAAAAATACACTTTTTACAACATCTACATTTACCTCGGTTGAAAACCGAGGTAAAAATCCTGTAGATCCGAGGTAATAGGTGTCGTCTATTGTAGTGTCTTTATCATGATCGAAAACCAATCTTCTGAACAGCTCTATTTGATTCATCGTTTGACCGCATTAGTGATAATCTGATCAAACAAATACCTCGGACTTTGATGATTAGTCTTGATAACAAAGTAACTCCCCATCAAATAGAATCTCCATTAATCCATAGCTATGCCCAATGCCAATAGATTTTTTTTCACAAGTGGAAAGGCTTATATTTCGGGGGCAAAAAGACTTGCTGAGGAATGCTATTGATCTTTCTTCTTGCATCAAAACAACCCCTATCCCTATCCCTTGAGCACAAGCATATGTTTCTATGATAAATTCTTTCTTGTATCCTGGCATCTTTAATACAGGAGCAGAACTAAAGGCTAAGGTTTCGTTTTCTGTCCAATTGAACTATTCCTTTAGGACCAAATTATGAAGAGGTCTGCACATTATGTTAAACCAAAAAAACCTCTCAACTCTTTCACTGATTGTGGTACAAGGCAGGCTAATATACCAGAGACCTTGCTTGTGTCCTTTTCTACTCCATCATAAGACGTGACGCGTTCTAGATATTCAACCTTAGTTTCAGCACAAACACATAATGTACACTTATCTCAACTTGAACTTGTGATAAATGATTCGTCAAAGTAGCACTGTAAATCAACAAGTCTATAAAGATTACTAACACTGGTTTCCTGAGAAATTTATAGTAAAAAAATTGGTTCATTAGTGATTAGAAAGTTGTTGTAGCATTTATAAGTCAAAATGGCATAATTAAAATTTCAAAATGACCATGGTGTGTTTGAAAACTGTCTTGCGAATATCACAAGTTTTACCCTATTGGATAATAACCTTGTCTGAGATCTAATTTGGTAAAAAACCTGGTAGTTCGTTTATGATAGGAATTGGGAATTATGATCATTTAATCGGATGTAATCTATGCATAGTCTCCAACTAGTATCCTTCTTCTTAACGAGTGAAACTGGTGATGCAACACGGCTATTACTTCTTTGGATTATCCTTTGATTGAGCATCTCCTCCGCTAGTCTCTAAATCTCATTCTTGTGTGTATGGGCATATCTGTAAGGTTTCGATTTTAAAGGATTAACCTTTTGACTTCAAAGTAATGCTATCAACATCTCTTGAAAGTGGTGAAGAAGAAGATATAGAAAACACATCAGCAAATTCGGAGAGATTTTTTTTTTTTGAGTTTCATGAGAACCCGCGGCTCAGTCAGCCCTTTCCTTTCAGGATCATGTTCACCCCTTCCTCTCTCCATTTTTTTTTTGTATTATGCTGCCTCAGTACTCCCAGAAACTACACTACACCCACCATCAACAATTTCCTCTTTTGTGCTCACGCTATCTATGTTTTCTTCCTCTCAGGAACTGTAAGCTTTTATCATCATAATTCCCTTTTAGTAACCACCGCATTTCATCACTGCTTATTTGAACATTTTGGGCGTTGATCATTACCACCAAAAGAAACTAAAGCTATTATAGCCTGAGCATTACCAGTTTCTCTCCACCTAAATAGATTCAAATTCTCATTAGGAACAACTTTAAGATCAACTAAAATTGGAGAATTATTTTTGAGAGGGTTATGTTCAAATCTGACCCCACTTTGGCCGAATTCCTTGCTTTAAGTGCGTTCATCAGCAAATCAGCTCCTCTGGTTCGATCACAGTCAGGGGCGGAACTACATGGGGGCTCCAGCCCCCGCCAAGACGAAAATTACGGGGAATTTGGGTAGTAAAAATTTCAAAAAAAAAATTATCAGCCCCCTCTGATAATAGAAAAAATTTAAAAAAAATTTTACTAATAAATCAGCCCCGCCACGTATGTATCCTGGCTCCGCCCCTGATCACAGTGACTCGAGTTCTCAGCAACATCTTTACCTTTGTTCTTATCAACTGGACCCCAAGTTTGGATCATATTCACCAGTTGTTTGAACATTCTGCTTGCTTCTTCTTGTTGCTTACTCATCTCCGACATGAACTCACTATGAAAGTTTCACATTCATCTCATCAATGTGCTTTCTAACCTCCTTATTCTGGATCCCCCATTCCTGAGCAGTCTCTAACAACCTCTCGTACTCTCTGTCATGATACCAAGAGAACTGAACCTCTGATACCAAATTGTTATGATTTGAGAGGATCAATTTGCAAAAGAAAATAAAGGACACAATCTTCATAAAATTGAATTGATTGAATCATTATAAATGAAGAACAAGTTTTACATTGGAGATGGGAAAGAAGAAAATAATTAGATGAGAAAAGAATTCTACTTCGATGATCAATCAAAATACCCCCTAACTGCTACTCATTCGTGCTATATTGCCCGTCTTCATTCCGTTGGAATGAGCAGAACGGTAAAAGGGTGGATAAAGGGTGGTTGGGTTTTGAACGGTACTCCGATGGACGCCCGATTTCTCCCAAAATGCTGAATCCTCTATTGTGCCTATCTGGGTAACTATACGAGATGCTTCTCTCTGTCATTACAACTCCGTGTCTATCCAATTTATTGGGAATCTTATCAGTTCTTACGTTAAAATGGATGCGACCACAGAGGCCCTCACTAGGCCATATGCGATATAAATTTGTATAGATTAAAATAACTGAATCATTTGCATGAAACAATAACATTGGGTAGTATTATGGAAAATACAAATATAACCTTATTATTTCACAAAAGTTCCAATATAATTCTGTATAATCTGAAAGTGCTATTATAACCCTAACTTGTGCATCAGACGTGCCGATATAACCTTTTGACACTATCCGGCATTGACTTGGTATTTTCCGATATTGACCTTAACTAAAAAGACAGAAATAGCCCTAGTCTTAAAACTAACTATGTATAGA
Source organism: Rubia tinctorum (assembly GCA_032355605.1). NCBI lineage: Eukaryota > Viridiplantae > Streptophyta > Magnoliopsida > Gentianales > Rubiaceae > Rubia > Rubia tinctorum. The sequence goes on from JAULKM010156765.1 coordinate 14,386, forward strand.
CAAAAATAACCCCCTTCTTGTTCTTATTCTCCATAACCACAGTCAGTGCTATTCCACCGCTCCGCCACCTCCGCCACCCCACCACCACCTTCGCCGCCGTCAGAATCTGGAAACTCGCCATTTAATGAAATATATAATCAAGATCCTTCATTTTCAAACCACAACAAAATGGGCTCAACATTCTTCTTCCTCCCTTATTAAAGTTACTCCTCTCCGTTCTTCCTGTTCGTTGCGATCTCCAAATAGCAGAAAATTTCAGCCGCCTATGCCGTTCGGGAAGATCGTTCGTCGCAACTAAATCACACATACAGTTCACAATTACAACATAATCAGCAAAACATTAGAATTCAATGGGGCAGAACCATTCTTCTCAGCAAACAAAAAACGAAACCCTAGGTCGCTAAAATCAAAAATTTTGATTGGCCACAACTTCAAACTGTGCACAACCATTACAAACATAGTCCCAATCAATAATAACATCTCTTCAAACATAAAAGAGCAACATTTCCTAAGACACTTCAAGCAAAGAGCCCTAACCACACACCCCACGAGCAAATTTTCACCCAAATTTTACACCATCTTCAAAACACCGCAATTTTCGCAATGAAAATGCAAAAATGAGACATAATATAGGCGAATTGCCTTATGCCTTACCATTTTTCAACTTCCCCTGTTTTGGCACCAAATGTGACGGCGAACGGTCCGGTGATAGAGATTCTTTCGCAACCGATCGGCGCCCCTCTTTCCCCGACGCCTCATCCCCCACCGCCGCCGCTAGGTTTCCGCTCCGCCGCAACTCGCGTTCCCCCCAAATCTGCTCCCCGCCGCCTCATCCCCCCACACCGCCACCCCTGCTCGTGCCACCTGCCATTTGGGGATGAATATGTTATTGAACATGAGGATGTTCCTTCTTACTATACTTACTGTCTAAAACTAGGCCATTTTATTGATAACTGCCGGATTAAAAATCCTAGCCTTAACCACAGGAAAAATTGGCTGACAAAATTTTGATCAACCTCCCTCTGTACTAAATGAACAAAATGCATTACAGCCTAATTTGAACTCCCATCAGGATGATAATAACAAAGCTCACACAGACATGAAGTTAGCTTCCGAGACTGAACCCATTAACTCCCACATTCCCACTCACCGGAGGAAACAGGAGGCGAGGGGGGGCGGGGCGTCAGCACACCCTATAATCTACAGCCCAGTGAGCATTTTATCTCCCGCCCCCCAAGTTAAAGATTTGCAGGTTACAGACATTTGAGTTTTGTAATGTGGGTGAAAGAAGGAAGAAGACGACAGTATGTATTTTTATTACTCTTTTCATTTTCTTTTCTGAAAAGCCTATTATTAGAACTACGTCGTGTGGGTTCCTTATTTACAGAATAGTGTAAAATTGGGGCAATCAAATTACTCTGTGTTGTAAATCGTGGAGTAATAAATGTCCCATCTTAGCAACTTTCACGTGGCAACTAGGGCCACTTACTTTTCCTTTTTAAATTTTGTATTTAATGATTTAGTTACTTATTAATCATTTTCAATTGTTTGTGGCATCCAATTTTAGCTTCTCACTTATTCATTTAGTACCTAATTTTTTGTTGTAGAATTTATTTCGATTTTAACTTTGTATTTTAATTTTCAGTCATAATATTTTCAGTTATTATATTTATTGGAGTAGTAAATGTGGTTATCGTAAAATTATTATGACTTTACAAATTATTGTTCAAAATCGTTAGATTGTGTCATTTTATACTTAGTATAACTAATGGAATGATTTAATGGTTAATTGTTTTAATCAAAATTTTTATAATATATAAAAATTGAGATATAAATAATTATAATTTGATCTTAATAGTCATAGAAATGAGGATTTTTTATGATTGTCTAATTGTTAGACGGTCTAATAAGAGACGCTCTCTTAAAATTTATGGTAATAAATTTAATTTTATAAACAAACATATTTAAACTTTATCTTTGCATAAATATATTAAAGATGTAAGGTTTGATCTAGAATAGACGTATCATCTTGTATTTTCAATTTTAAAATTCTAATTTTGTTAGTGAATGCCCCTAATATTTTTACCATTATTCTTCATCCCCCTAATATTTAGGGCTGGTTCCGCCACTGTTCCCACTCATGAAATAGTAAGGAGCTGCCCTAAGCCTACTCTAACATTTCTCATGAAACATTCCCTACTAAACTAAAGAGGGTTGCTATTTGCAGTCCATCTTTTACTCCATGCAGTCCCAAAATTTGTGTAAAAAGACAAAAATGCCCACATTAGTTTCTCACCTAGAATTGAAGCCTAAAATCAATCTTTGAATACCTTGCACCAACACCCCAACATTTTTTATCCTTACCATTTCAACC